>PVKP010019560.1:0-42744 GCA_004027715.1 Plecturocebus donacophilus | reverse complement strand
ATTTTCTCATCCTGAAAAGAGCCTATCTTAAATTGCATTTTCTGATTTGTTTTTTTAAAATTTGTTTTAACGTATTGATCTTGTAACCAACAACATTGCTCTACTATATTATGAGTCATCACATTTTGTACATAGATGTTCATGGATTTTCAGTGTTAACAACCTTCTACTAAAATGAGCAAGACTTTTTCTTCCTGCTAATCCTAATATTTCTTACTTTTTTTCTTTCTTACTTCACTGCCTAGAACTTCAAGTGTAATGTTCATTTTTTCAATTGACCTTTTCTGACTCTAATGCAAAGAGTTCTAATGTTTTATCAATAATATTATTCTGCCATATTATTGGTAGATACTCTATCTTGTTAAAATAATTTCTTGTATTTTAATTTTAAAAACTATAAATGCATTTTGAATTGTATTGAATGCTTTTACAAAATGGGTTTCAATGGGTTTTTAGTCATCTGATGTTTTATTAACATTATTGAATGTTTTTTACTATTGATTAGCATTTTAGGATTTTTATACAGTCCTTTTGACATATTGATACTAAGGTAATGCTAATCTTACAGATATTTGAGGAGTTTCTTCTCTTTCAATACTCTGAAATAATTTTCATAAAAAATGGATTAGCTAATCCTTAAACGTTTGTTCTTGCAAGTCCTAGTTGCTTTTTAGCTCTCTGATCTATTCAACCAGGTATGTTTACATAGCTGAATAAATATATTATTTCTAATTTGTCAATTTGCATTTCTAATTTTGACATAACATTTTTATTAAAGCATGCACCTTTAAAATAATAAAATTTTTGGGCCTTTAGGTTGCAGCTATGATCTCTATCTTCAAAAGTGCAACTGTAGGCCAGTATTTCTTTAACTGTTTTCTACTCCTCTTAAACAAGTTGATTTTTCTTTCTCAAATTTTGAACACTTTTTATCAGATGCAAATTTCAATTATATCTCAATTTAGTATTTACTTTCTTTCCTTTTCTTTGTCTTCTTTTTTTTAATGTTTTGTGTTTTTTTTTTTCACTTAAGCTTATGATTTACTCCAGAGTTGAATTCATATAAATATATAGACATTTCTTTTAAGAATTCTGCATAAGGCTGGGTGCAGTGACTCACACTGCATAAGGCCGGGTGCAGTGCTGTAATCCCAGCACTTTGGGAAGCTGAGGCAGGCAGATCACCTGAGGTCAGGAGTTTGTCACCAGCCGACCAACATGCTGAAACCCAGTCTCTACTAAAAATACAACAATTAGCTGGGCATGGTGGCAGGTGCCTATAATCCCAGCTACTAGGGAGGCTGAGGTAGGAGAATCATTTGAACCCACGAGGCTGAGGTTGCAGTGAGCGAAGACCTGCCTTTGCACTCCAGCTTGGGTGACAGTTAAAAAAAAAAAACACAGGAATCCTGCAGAATGCTTTCTGTGCATACATGCTCCAAAGCTACTGTTTTGTGTCGATGTATTTTTTCAGCATTAAAATCTGTATCTACCTCTTTTATTGTCTACGACAGGGACTGATGTGTCCTCTCTGTATACAGGTGGAAAGTCTTCTGCCAGAGCAAGTGTCCCCAACCTTTTTGGCACCGGAAACTGGTTTCATGGAAGACAATTTTTCCAGACAGAAGTGGTAGAGTCGGGGGTTGGTGGTTTGGGAATGAAACTGTTCCACTTTAGATTATCAGGCATTAGCTATATCCTAATTGGGAGAGCACAACCTAGATCCCTCATGCGTACAGTTCCCAATAGGGTTCGTGCTCCTATGGGAATCTAATGCCTCTGCTGATCTGACAGGAGGCAGAACTCCAGTGGTAAATACTTGCTCACTTGCCACTCAACTGCTGTGTGGCTGGGTTCCTAACAGAACTAATGGCCTGGGAGCTGGGGACCCCTGTGCTAGAAAACATGACTGCGCAGGCTAGTAGGGAGGTGAGACCAGGGGCTTCCGAAGGTACTCTATTTCCAAATGAAATTAAAATGTATAAAGAAGCCTTTCATGTTTACTGCAATCAAATAGGGAATTCCATTTACATTTGGAAGACATTTAAATTAAAGTACTCACCTATTATTGGAGGAGGTAGATAAAGAAGTCAAAGAAATTTGAGGTGAAATTATTAGATTTAAACCAACACAATATTACACTAAGTTCCCATTTTGGTAAAGTTAAAACTTGATTCATTTTTTCTGTATTTTATCTTTTCATTATGATTGCCAGCATTACAAGACAGATTTGCTGCTAGATAATTAGGACATATTTATTTGAAATCTGTCATGATTATAATAAATAAATGTTCTGCCTCGGTCAATATGAAATCTAACTTTTTGTAACTCTTGAATTTGTTCTTCCTTTGAATGCAAAGAAAGAAATATGTGTGGAAAGAAATATATTCATCTTCACTTCCCATACCACCCTCTCAACATCACTGGCCTCTGCAGTCTGGAAGACAACAATCAAAGAGATGTGCACAACACTGAAACATATAACACAGACTGCCTGTGACCCACACCTTCACCAGCCCCTCCCCGCTATTCTCCTGCCTGCTCTTTCTGCCAGTGCTCAGCTAATTTTGGCAAGGTCAAACGACTCACATGTTCTTAGAGTAATTCCATTTGTTCTCCAGGCAATGGCTCTGCTCTCTCTGGGGGTTTTCATTTTTGCTGCCCAGCTTTTAGCCTTGATGATGTGAACTGAACTTTGTATTATCTCATTCATCTCTCAGTCATGATTATTGGCTTGTAAATACTTTATTGCTTCCCTTATACATGTAACTACTCTTATTCTCCCATCATTTTTATTTCGACTCCTAGTGTGGCTGTTCTGAGGTGAGAAATAAAATTCTTACAATGCCCCTTCTACAAGAAGGTTTTAGTTGGATGTATATTTTTATGCCTTCACAGCTAGCCTTCCATTTCTGCTTTCTCATCCTTCCAAACTTGTCTCCAGGATAAGCTACAAAAATAATTATTTAGTTAAATTTAATTGGCGGAAATAATAATATATATTTGGTTTGGAAAATAATATAAATTTAGAAGTAATATAAAGAGCAACAGGGCAGTATTCACATTTTATTAATAGAAAACTTCGTAAAATCTGTGTTCACAAAATACCTTCAGTAGCAGTGGGACAAATTCTTTTAGATAAACACAATGTACGGGAACTCAGAATGTTGTTCCAGGACACTAGAAGACATGAAATTATAACTTCCCCTCAATCACTATTGGAGAGGAAATAATCAATCTTAAAAACAAGTGTGGAAGGTAGTATCACAGTTTAGTCAATAGTTTTATGGAGAAAAGTAGAGAGGGAGAAATCAAGCTGTTTATCCTTCACCCAACTTCCTAGTGTAAGTGACATGATAGGCGGTGGATTCGCCAAGTCAGGAAAAGGAACACCTTTAGTTTGGAAGGTTACAGCTCTGTGCTCTCAAAAATACTATAGTTTTTTTTTATTGCACCATCCATCTGACCTCCAGATCGAGATAACCAGCAGTCATTGCAATTATAAAATAGCAGTAGGAGAATTACAAGCTAGAGTTATAAATTTTGGAATCACTCTCATGTAGGTAGAAGAAAAGACTTGAAATTTACTTCAAAGCTTATATAGAGAGAATCAAAAACAAAAAGCTCAATGATTCTTGGTGTTTCTCTAGAAAAGTGCTTTTATATAATATTATTTCATTATCAAACAAAGTATATTATTTATTCTATTTCATACTAATTATTTTGTTATTTTTTAAAGCATATACGTCAAATTTTGTAAGTTTTCTGGGGCGGTGAGAATAATTTTCTCTGTCACCCCATGTAATTATTATAACAAAACAAAGCCCCACAGCTACAAATTTTTTAAAAAGTACCATATGCTTTTTAATTCTTAAATTTTCTTGTCCTTATTGTCGTAATATGCAGCAGAAAAACCACCAACTAGAGACAGAGGGAAGAAAAACCATGTCCACAAAATAATTTGATCTGACCATTTTCTTTTGACTGTTTCTAAATTAGATACTAGCAGAAGAATTTAATCTCTTGGAAATTTGTAGAAGTAAGTAACAAACACCATGTTGCATTTTTAAACTACTAATTTATCACCTATGTATACTACAGCCACGTTCCTTAAGGAGAAGTGAGGCTTTGCCCTGGTTATGGATTAAACCCAGTGTAACGACCTAATGCTCTATCTTCATACACACCCCAGGGCCTTCTGCTGGAGAACATAAACAAGTAGGCTGGAGTAGAGCTAAAGCTCAGGACATTGGATACCAGACAGTATTAGATGCATGTGTTGCCTGCCTTCTTACCTACACCATTCATTTTTTTTTAAATTTCAAGTGCTTTGTGCAGTCTGACTTTATCAAAATATTTAAAATATGTTTTATGAATGAATGAATGAATGAATGGGCTGGGCGAGGTAGCTCATGCCTGTAATCCCAGCACTTTGAGAAGCTGAGGTGGGTGAGGTCAGGAGTTCAAGACCATCTTGACCAACATGGAGAAATCCTACCAAAAAAAAAAAAAAATTAGTTGGGTGTGGTGGAGATGTCTGTAATCCCAGCTATTTGGGTGGCTGAGGCAGGAGAATGGCTTGAACCCAGGAGGTAGGGGGTTGCAGTGATCTGAGATTGTGCCATTGCACTCCAGCCTGGGCAACAAGAGCAAAACTACATCTCAAAAAAAAAAAAAAAAAGAAAGAAAGAAAGAAAAGGAAGGAAAGGAATGAATGAATGAATGAATGAATTTTACTTTACCAAGAATGACTTCTTTGACAGCAGTGACTACTTTGTCATCAATTCCAAAATCTAAAATGTCGGTTTTCTCCAATGATATGTCTTTATCTCTCTGATTTTTTTACTTTCTCCAACAACCCTGTGTGGCTTATCTGACTTCTCTATAGAATTCTCTAAGAAGTTCAAAAATAGGACCTGAAACTTTTGTACACTCTAAATTAACATTCCTTAACGGATAAATAAATAAGTGGACATATTCTACTATTCTGAATAGCACTAACTAAACACCTGGTTTCTAGATACAGAAATAATTTTATTGCTACTATTTTGAGACCACCATTACCAGTATTACCAACTTCTGAAAAAAATTTTATATCATCCTTTCAGAAGTTGGTAATAATAGTAATAGTAATGGCATCAAAGAATCTTTTTTGATAGATTCCATATTCATGAAACACGTAGGTACCTTAGTCTCTCTTCTCTAAGTCAGTATTTTAAAATATTTATTAATAAGACAAAATGTAGCCATGATATGTTATGCTTAGATAGATTCAGTTAATGTCTATAGAACTTTATGTAGTGAATATCATACTTTTCATTTTATGTATGAGGAAACTAAATCTCAGATAAATTAAGTAACATGGATAGTATTAGAGACAAGATTTAAATTAATATCTGAGAGTTTGTAACTGAATTTTAAATATTGTCATATTCTGGAGGAGGCTATCCTATATGAGAGTGACATAATCTAAACTCTACCTTCACAATCCCTGAACTTCTCCGTGCCTATGTCCTAGTCCAGAGATGGACGTTATTTCTTAGAATTGCTTCACATCAGGAATCTGATGTGCCTCTCTGACACAGCCACTTATCATTCCAACACTATCACAGCTTTACTGTCATCTCACCTCTCTTAGTTTCTGTAGACAGTACTCATTCCTTTTTCTTCCTGTTTGTCATCCCCTTCTTGGCCGTCTATATTTTACTACATACCCTAGAGAATGAGTTGTGACACTTTCTGTTGTAAGAATAGGGACCTAACTCAAATTATTCAAGCAAAAATTAATTTATTATCTCCAAACCATGGTGTCCAGAAATCTATTAACTCCAATGATCCAGTCTAGGAGCCCAGCTGAATCTGAGCGCAGCTCAATTCAAGGGCCCAAAGATCTCATTAGGACACTCCCTTTTTGATCTTTCAACACAACATCCTGCCTTTTGTAGGTACATAAATTCCTGGGTAAAACAAACATACAAAAAAAATGAAAACATTCTAAATGTGTGGTCTCCAGCCTCCATAGTTGCTTCAGCAGCTTTCCAATCTCCTGTTCCTTCAACACAGGCTACTCTTGCTTATTTTCAACACCAAGAATCACCAGTCTCCTCTAATTTCCTACCCATCTTGTTTCTGGTTGTTGTTTTGCTGTGGTTTTTGAGACTGCGTTTTGCCCGGTCACCAAGGCTGGAGTACAATGATGCAATCATAGCTCAGTGCAGCCTCCATTTCCTGGGCTCAAGCAATCCTCCCCTTTCAGCCTCCTGAACAGCTGGGGCGACAGAAGCACATCACCACACCTGGGTAATTTTTAAAATTTTTTGCAGAGATGGGGTTTTGCTATATTTCCAAGGCTGGCCTTGAACTCCTGGGCACATGTGATCCACCGGCCTCAGCTTCCCAAAGTGCTAGAATTACAGGCATGAGCCACCAGGTCTGGCCTCCTCCCAGTTTTTAATCTTCCTTATTCTCAGAAAATGTCTTCAACTAACTTAGATTAATTTAAGGTTGTGTAAGAGTGTGCTTTTTTAATTTCTGACTACCCACACGTTTCAAGCTTTCTAAAGTCAGTCAGGCTCCACTAACATCCCTGATTCTTGGTTTCTCATTTGCTCTTTAGTTCATTGCATTATCGCTTTTGCCTCTACTCCACTGAAATTATCTTGGCAGTTATTACCAATAATGTCCTTATTGCCAAATTCAATTCATAGATTTCAGCCTTTATCTTCTTACTGGAGATATGAGTTGACTATCTCGCTTTTTTTTTCTTTTTGATTACTTGGCTATCATGAAAGCTCTCTTACTTTTCTGACTATTCCTTTCTGAAATTCTTTACAAAATTCTTTAAAGTTTTGGCAACCCTACCCTGCCTATTCTTCAGGACAAATTTTCTCAACTCCTCTGTTTCTCTCTCCTTTTATTAACTGTGCTAAAAAAATAGTTGCCTTCTTTCAGAACGTATGCAGATTCTGACCAGCAGTTCCCGTTCTTTCCTCTCCAAATACTGTACTCCTGCTAACCAGCTGCCATCCTCTGTACTGTTGTAAATGCCTTCCATCTCCCCCTGGCTTGAACTTCTACCTGTGTTCTACCCTTAGCCCCCAGTGGTCCTTCCTCAACACAACAGCTGGAGTAATGATCCCTTTAAAAGTGGAGTTCAGATTACATTACTTCTTAGTTCAAAGTTTCCAGTAGTTTTCCATCTAACCTAGGGTAAAAGTCAATGGTAAAATGGCCCGGAGGTCCCCAGATGATTGTCACCCCATTACTTGTCTGACTTACTTTTCTATGCTATGTTATTTGATCACTCTCCTCTTACCACAATGCTTCTTTGTTTCTATCATATTACATCAGCTATGTTTCCACCTTAAAGACATTTATTTCCTTTCCCCTGTAGTTCTCTCCACCCTGGAATGCCGCTCTCCAAGGTATCATCACCAGTTGTGTCTTAACCTTCTTCAGACCTTTACTGTTTTTTTGTTTGTTTCCAAAATTTTGTTTATTCACATAATAGAGTGGTGACTCTCATGTATATTTTTTGTTGTCTTTTTTTTATGTCATTTTTATTTTTTTATTGCATTTTAGGTTTTGGGGTACATGTGAAGAACATGCAATATTGTTGCATAGGTACACACGTGGCAGTGTGATTTGTTGCCTTCCTCCCCTTCACCTATATCTGGCATTTCTCCCCATGCTATCTCCCCCCAACTCCCCACCCCCCACTGTCCCCCTCCCATTTCCCCCCAACAGACGCCAGTGTGTAGTGCTCCCCTCCCTGTGTCCATGTGTTCTCATTGTTCAACATCCACCTATGAGTGAGAACATGCGGTGTTTGATTTTGTGTTTTTGTGTCAGTTTGCTGAGAATGATGGTTTCCAGGTTCATCCGTGTCCCTACAAAGGACACAAACTCATCGTTTTTGATGGCTGCATAATACCTTTACTTTTTAGTGAGGTCATCAATGATTTAAAATCACAAACAATCCTGATGTTATAGACTGAATTTTGTTCCCCCGCTAAACTTTACACATTGAAACCTAATTCTCAATTTGATGGTACTTGGAGAGGGGCTGTTTTTGAGGTAATTCGTGCCATTATAAAAGAGGCCCAAGAGAGTTTTCCTTTCTACTCCTGTAATGTGAGAACGCAGCAAAAAGATATACTTCTCTAAATTAGGAAGCAGGTCCTCACCAGATACTGAATCTGCTGGCACCTTGATCTTAGACTTCCAGCCTCTAAAACTGTAACAGATAAATTTGTTGCTTATAAACCACCTGGTCTATGGTATTCTGTTACAGCAGTGCAAACAAACTAAGAAACCCTCTTTACTGAGGACATGATCTCAGCTCACTGCAACCTCCACCTCCAGGGTTTAAGTGATTCTCATGCCTCAGCCTCCTGAGTAGCTAGGACTACAGGTATGCACCTCTATACCCAGCTATTTTTTGTGTTTTTAGTAGAAATAGAGTTTTACCATGTTGGTCAGTCTGGTCTCAAACTACTGACTCAAGTGATCCATCTGCCTTGGCCTCCCAAAGTGCTGGGATTACAGGTGTGATCCACCACATCTGACTCCTATTGTTATTATTTATTTATTTTATGTTTTATTTGCCCCTATCCCACCCACCCACACTCCCACAAGAATACAAGTTCTTTAGAGGAAGTGATTTTTTATCTGAATCTTTTTCACTGTTATGTGATCAGTACCCCAGTACCAACATAAGGCAGGCAACCATAAACGTTTATTGAATGACCACATCTGTATAAGATTCCATCTATTATTCAGCATATTTTAGGTGTCTGCAATGTAGAATGGCTTTTTAGATGATATGGCTGATAACTTGAATGAAAATCAATGGACGAAGGAGAAAAAAATTCTTCTATTGAGAAATAACTGAAGAGCCATAGGTGGTCGCAGTAATCCAACTTTGTTCTGCTCTTCCAGAATTTTGGTTTGTTTATTTTGTATTGTTTTGCATGTGTTTTATGTTTGTTTGCCTTTGTTCTTTATTAGAAGCAGAAACTAGTGTTCCCTGCAATTAATAGCTCTGCTTTGGGTCAGAGAAAGAGAACATTCAAATCCTTAAACCTTCCCTCGACATGCTACAGATTGTAAACAATTGTGCTTGTTAGCTACAGCTATCACAAATAACTGGCTTTCTGAAAACAAGAAAATACAGAAAAGTAAAAGAAAGTGAATTAGTATATACACATACTGTTTTTCTAATCTGGACAAAAAATAAAGGTTGCATTCATAGCCAGCAGTGATAAAAATATGTTAATTCCTGAGATTTGAGGATTGTTACGGATGATATTCTGAGATGTTATTGTTTTCTGTAGGCTCCTTTTATTTTTACAAATGTTCATGCAGATGGATTGTTTCTGAGATCTGGTTCCAAAGCTTACATTAAATGTTCTGTAAATATTAGGTCTAAGGGATGATGATAGTAACATCTGATTAAGTCAAAGACCGTGCTGTTTCCTATTTTGCAGAAACATTAAATTATGATTACGTAAAGAAAAGCGAACTTTAACCAGTTTCTTCATGGATTGTCAACTTTGCAGCCTAATTATGAGTGTTTATGTGTCATCACTGATCTTTTGTGACCCAACCAGTGCAATCTAATTTAACTAGTCTTGATATCTCTGTCATGTTTTTACTTATTGAAGATATGCTTATAAGTACTAGATCTAAAGTTTGTGAAAGATGAAAACAAGGTTAGTCCTCAGATCACCTTTCTGTGGGGAATAGACTATATTAAAAATATGAATTCCAATCCATGAGTCCAGGTACGCAACATATTGTACAATACTTCCTGGTCTTGAGGGAGTTTGATGTTTTATTTTGAGCTCTCAATCTGCCTTGCGGCCATGAAAGAGAATCTCATTCCTCCCTAAAATCTTTTTTGCATCCCAGTATAGTGCAAATTCTCAGAGGCCTAAAATAACACAAAGGCACCTTCAGTCCTTGGCTATTTGTCTGCCTCAATTACCACAAAGCCTCCTGTCCCTGTGTTCCCTGGGACCTGTTAGCTTTACTGTTTCTGTGCCCCAAGTAGAGTCCAAGAATCACTGACAAGCTTAGATCTAAGTAAATATTTCTCTGATGTTACTCCCTCCCAGGGCAAAAGCAGGGAAGTGGGACAGAATGTAACAGAACTTTCTTGATTAGGAAACTCCTTTCCTGTCTTGGATTCTTACAGGACATTCAGCATAATCTCAATGCCTTGAGGTCTTGAAAAAAAATTAGATGCCTTATAGAGAACTTACTTGCTTTCTTTTCTTCTTTCTTTCCTTCTTCCTTCCTTCCTTCCTTTTTCTTTCTTTCTCTTTCTTTTTCTTTCTTTCTTTCCTTCCTTCCTTCTTCTCTCTCTCTCTCTGTGTTTCTTTTTTTTTTTTTGGAGATAGAGGCTGGAGTGCAGTTGCACCATGTCAGCTCACTGCAATCTCCGCCTCCTGGGTTCAAACAATTCTTCTGCCTCAGACGCCTGAGTAGCTGGGACCACGGATGCGTGTGACCAAGCCCAGCTGATTTTTGTATTTTAGTAGAGACAGGGTTTCCCCATGTTGCCCAGGCTGATCTTGAACTCCTCTGTTCAGGCAATCCACCCCCTCAGCCTCTCAAAGCGCTGGCATTATAGGCGTGAGCCACTGTGCCCGGCCAAGAATTTTCTTATGGGCCATTTCTGCTTTTTTCCTTGTTACAGATCTCATCTTGGCAAGAAAACACACAAAAATAGTTTCCCCTGCTTGGATGAGACACATTATGGGACAACAAAGAGAGAAAACATATATGTAAACATATTTTAAATGTTACTGCCACAGATTTGATTATATTTGGAATTTACATTACATTAATAATGAAAAAAGCACTAGAGAATGAAGTAAATGTTTTAGAATTTTATCAGAAATAATTGAAGATACTATAGCTAGTTATACTTATTTTATTTCGTTTATTTTATTTTAGATACAGGGTCGCCCTCTGTCACCCAGGCTGAAGGGTAGTGGCACAATCACTGCTGACTGCAGCCATGACTTCCTGGGCTCAAGAGAGCCTCCAACCTCAGCTCCCCTCCTACCCCCAGTAGCTAGGACAACAACGGTGCACCACCATGCCTGACTATTTTTGTTTTGTTTTGTTTTGTTTTTTCTAAAGATGGGATTGGATTTTGCCATGTTGACCAGGCTGGTCCCAAATGAGATATTATTAAGAAGAGGAAATCATTTGTATTAGAGTTCTCTGGGGAAACAGAATAAGAGACATATGTAGATATAGAGATATAGATGCTGCAAATTGATGGATTTATTATAAGATATTGTCTCACATGATTACAGAGGCTGAGAAGTTCCAGGGCCTGCAGTTGGTAAACTAATTATTGAGGGAAGCTAATGGTATACTTTCAGTCTGAAACCTGGCAGGCTTGAGAAGAGCCAATGTTTCAGTTTCAGTGTGAATGGAAGAAAAGACTGTCATCCCAGCTCAAAGCAGACAGGCAGGAGCAGTTCACTCTTACTCCTGGGGGGGTCAACATTTTTGTTCTACTCAGTCTTTCCACTGATTGAATTAGGCCCATCAACATTAGAAATAAAGCTAGTGTGTGTATTATTTTCTTCAGTCTTCCTCTCTTGCTGTCACTTAATAAATGTTTATATGTTCCCCCAAACTTCTATATTTCAATATTTAAAGTACTCTGCTTAGTTTATGGTGTCCATGAGCAGCAAAATCCATGGCACATAGGAAGAAAGAAATTAGCCATAGTGGCTTAACTTAACCTATAATAATAATGGTGACAAAAGCTATAAGGAAAAATGTGTTGTGCTTTGAATGGAGTTGGATAAAAGGCTAAAATACATTCTCAGATGGTTAGGTGTGGTTTCAGATGTGTTAGGCAGTTGGAATGGAAGTGATAGGTAAAGTCCTTGAGCTGGGGTAGGAAGCTTCCAACATGAGGAACTGAAAGAATGTCAGTGAAGACGGAAGGCAATGGAAGGAGGAGAGAAGAGCTAGAAAAGGGGCTCAGACTACCTAGAGATCTGAAGAATAACACTTGTCAAATGTACTCTAAGATTAATAATAAGGCAGTGTTGTTTTATTCAGTGCCATAGAGTTGAGACTTATTCAGACTTGCAAAATGTCCATATTTGACTTTATATTTCCAGTGTGGAGATAACATTGGAAAGTGTTCCAAAGGACCATACTAATGTCAGCTGTTTTTTTAACAATTATAATGTTCTAAAGTATAAACCAATGCATTGTACAGTAGACAATTGCCATACTTGTCTATATTTAAATAAAAACAAAATGATCATCCATTTGGAATGTCTTTTGGGTTGTTTTTGCTTGGGAGAGAGTTTAAAACTCTAGGACCATTTTCAGTGTTAGACTGTCTCATTCTTCTTAGAGACATCCCGAGAAGAATCTCACCATAAAGAATCTGACAGGGATGCAGAGACAAATTTAGATTCTTGAGGGCTGAAATTCTGGTAAAAAGGAAGAGAAATCTGAGCTGAAGCCTTTGACAGAATTTTCCTGCAAGACATTTTTCTGCATTGGAATCTTCAGAGGTCAAAGTTAAAAAGCCAATAAAAAAAATCCTTTAAAGATAAATGTTTCACAGTATTAAGATTTTGAGGCGACAAGGATTAGTGTTCAGGACATGCCAGTCGTGTCAGGGGCCCCTGTGAATAATATTGCAGGTTCTCAGCTAGAATTCTGTAAGCAGAGAGACTTAGGATAGAAAGAACATTGCTAAATCTGCAATCCAACCTCAATTTAGTTTAGCTCCTGATTGAATTAAGACGATCAGCTCCACTGTACTTTCCTGGCAAAGGATAGAAGAAAGAGTAAACCACAAAACAACCAAAAAACAAATGACAAAATGGCAGGAGTGAGTTCTTACCTATCAATAATATTATTGTATGTAAATGGACTAAACTTTCCAAATTAGAAGACATAGAGTAGCTGAATGGATAAAGAAACAAGACCCAACAACAATGTGTTGACTACAAGCAATGCACTTCACCTATAGAGACACATGTAGACTGATAATAAAGGGATGGAAAAAGATATTCTATACAAATGGAAACTAAAAAAGAGCAGAGGTGCTTAAGATCAAATAGATGT
This sequence comes from Plecturocebus donacophilus, assembly GCA_004027715.1. NCBI lineage: Eukaryota > Metazoa > Chordata > Mammalia > Primates > Pitheciidae > Plecturocebus > Plecturocebus donacophilus. Next base: position 29,625 of record PVKP010019560.1, on the reverse strand, counting down.
CAAGACAAAAACTTAAACAAGAGACAAAGAAGGTAATTATACAATGATAAAAAGTAGACTCCAATACAATAATAGGTGGAGACTTCAATACCCTGCTTTTAGCATTGGACAGATCATCCAGATAGAAAATCAAGAAAAAAACATTAGACTCAATCTGCACTGTAAAACAAATGGACCTAATAGATATTTACAGAAATTTATTGCCAATGGCTACAGAATACATATTCATCTCCTTAGCAGGTGGATCATTCTCAAGGATAGGCCATACGTTAGGTCACAAAACATGTCTTAAAAAATCCACCCCCTTCCCCAGAAATTAAAATTATATCAATTATCATCTCTGACCACAATAGGATAAAACTGGAAAACAATAAAAATAGGAATTTTGAAAACTATGTAACCACATGGAAATCAAACAACTTGCTTCTTAATGACCAGTGACTTAATAAAGAAATTAAAAAGGAAATTGAAAAATTTCTTAAAACAAAAGGAAACGGAACCACAACGTTCCAAAACTGGTGGGATACAGTGAAAGAAGTAATGAGAGAAAAGTTTATAGCAGCAAGAGGAGTGAAAAAACTTTTTCCTACATTTGAAAAGTGAAAAAAATTTCAAATAAACAATGTAATGATACTTCTTAAGGACTGAGAAAAGCAAGCACAAACCAAACCCAAGATTAGCAGAAGGAAATAACAAATATTAGAGCAGAAATAAATAAACAAAATTAAAATATGAAAAACTTTTTTTTCACAAAGAATGAAGTCCCACATAAATAAAATCAGAGATGAAAAAGGAGACATTCCAACTGCTGCCAGAGAAATTGAAGAGATTATTTGAAGCTACTACAAGCAACTGTATGTCAATAAATTGGAAACCCTAGGAAAATAAAAAACCAGATAAATTTCTAGGCATATACAACCTACCAAAATTGAATTGTGAGGAAACCCAAAACCTGAACAGACAGGTAACAAGATTGAAGCTGTAATAAAAGCTCTCCTAGCAAAGAAGAGTTCAGGACCTGAGGGTTGCTCTGAATATCAAACAGTTAAACTAATAACAGCAAACCTACTCAAACTATTCCAAAAATTATAGAAGATGGGAATACTTCCAAAATTATTCTATTAGACCACTATTACCCTGATACCAAAATCAGAAAAGACACATCAAGAAAGAAAGAAAGAAGAAAGAAAGAAAGAAAGAAAGAAAGAAAGAAAGAAAGAAAGAAAGAAAGAAAGAAAGAAAGAAAGAAAGAAAGAAAGAAAGGAAGAAAGGAAGGAAGGAAGAAAGAAAACTATAGGCCAGTATCCCTGATGAACTTCTTAATAAAATATTAGCAAACTGAATTCAACCACACATTAAAAAGATGATTCATTACAACCAAGTAGGATTTAACCCAGGCATGCAAGGATGGTTCAACATATGCAAATCATTTAATGTGATGTATCACACCAACATAATGAATTATAAAAACTTTATGATCATTTTAATTGATGCTGAAAAAGTATTTGATAAAATTCAACATTGCTTCATGTTAAAAATCCTCATGGAATATAGCTAAATACAATAAAAATTACATACAACAGTATAATTACATTATACTGAATGGAGAAAAACTAAAAGTCTTTTTTCTAGGATCTGGAAGAAGACAAGGGTGTCCACTGTCACCACTGTTATTCAACATACTGCAAGTCCTAGCTAGAGCAATCAGACAAGAGAAAAATAAAGGGCATCCAAATTGGAAAGAAAGAAGTCAAATTATCTTCATTTGCAGATATCATCTTATATTGGAAAAAACTAAAGGCTACATCAAAGAAGTACTAGAACTGGTAAACTGATTCAGTAAAGTTACAGATACAAAATCAAGATACAAAGATTAGTAGCATTTCTATATGCCAGCAACAAAAAAATCTTAAAAAGAAATCAAGAAAGTAATCTCATTTATAACAGTTTCAAATAAAATTAAATATCTAGGAATTAACCAAAGAAATAAAAATTATAAAATATTAATGCAAGAAATTGAAGAGGAACTAAAATGGAAAATTTTTCCATGTTCATGAATTGCAAGAATAAATATTGTTAAAATGTCTATAGTACCCAAAACAATCTACAGACTTAATATAATCCTTATTAAAACACCAATGAAATTCTTCACAGAAATAGCAAAACCAATCCTAAAATTTATCTGGAACTACAAAAGATGCAGAATAGCCAAAGCTATCCTAAGCAAAAAGAATAAAATTGAAGGAATCACATTACCTGATTTCAAATTATACTACAGAGCTACAATAACCAAAACAAAATGGTACTGGCACAAAAGCAGACAATAAAACAGAATAGGAAATCCAGAAACAAATCCAGAAAAGCATTACTGCCAATGCAACTAATACGCTGTTCTGCATATTTTGCATCTCTGTTGTCTGGCACATGCTCATTTAGGATTGCTGTTTTCTCAGTGGATTGAACATTTTTGTTTGCATTATATAATGCTCATCTTTGTGTCTGATAAATTTTTGTTCTAAAATTTACCTTGTTATATATTAATGTGGCCACTCCTGCTGTACTGTATGTATTACTGCCTATCTCATTATGTTTGAAATGAGTTTCTTGCAAACAGCATGTAGTTGATTCACATTTGTTAATCCACCTTGCCAAGTTTAGTCTTTTAATTACTGGCTTTCATACATATATATATGAAATTCCTATGTATAAGTCTATAAAAATATGTACAAAATGTATATAAAGACAACTACAAAACTCTGATGAAATAAATCAAAGAACCAAACTAATTGAGAAATAATCATGTTTATTGATAGACTAAAAATTGTCAAAGAAATTATAAATGTTTGAAGTGATGGATATTCTAATTAACCTGATTTGATGATTACATGTTGCACACATGTATCAAGATAGCTCATGTACCCCAGAAAGATTTACAATTATTATGTATCAGTGAAAATATTTATTAAACATTAAATTAAAAAGCAATTAAAATCTCAATAAGACAACAAACATTCCTTAAAAATTTATTGTTATTTCAATAGTTTTGGGGGTACAGGTAGTTTTTGGTTATACAGATTAGTTCTTTAGTAGTGATTTCTTACATTTTGGTAAACCTATCACCTGAGCAGTGTACGCTATATCCAATATTTGGCCTTTTATCCCTCACTCTCCTCCCACCCTTTCCCTTTGAATCCCCAAAGTCTGTTTTATTATTCTTATGCCTTTGCATCCTCATACCTTAACTCCCACTTGTAAATGAGAAAATACAATATTTGGTTTTTCATTTCTGTGCTACTTCACTGAGAATAATGACCTCCAGCTTCATCCAAATTACTGCAAAAGCCATTATTTTATTTCTTTGTATGGCTTAGTATATTCCGTGTTGTATATAAACCGCATTTTCTATATTCGCTTGTTGGTTGATGGATACTTAGGTTAGTTCCATATTTTTGCATTTGCAAATTGTGTTCTTATAAACAGGTGTGTACATGTGTCTTTTTCATATAATGACTTAGTTTTCTTTTAGTAGATACCCAGGAGTGGGATTGCTGGATCTAATGGTAATTCTACTTTTGTTTCTTTAAGAAATCTCCACACTGTTTTGCATAGTGACTGTACTAGTTTACATTCCCACCAGCAGTGTAAAAGTGTTCCCTTTTCACCACATCCACACCAACATCTATTATTTTTAAACTTTTTAATTATGGGCATTCTTGCAGGAGTAAGGTGGTATCTTACTGTGGTTTTAATTTACATCTCCCTGATATTTAATGATGTTGAACATTTTTATATGTTAAACAAATATATTTTTAAATGAGCAAATGATCAGAGTAGACACCTCACCAAAATGTAAGTGATGATATACAGATATCAAGCATGCATATGCTTAATATCATGTTATTAGGGAATTGTAAATTCAATCAACTGCAAAAACTGCAATATATTTACTAGAATAGCTAAAATACAAAAATAAAAACCTAAGAAAAAATTGAATTATAATCAATACTGGCAAGAATGTAGAGAAACAGGTACTTCATTCAGTGCTGGTGGGAATTGAAAATGGTACAACCACTTAAGAATGTAGAGAAACAGGTACTTCATTCAGTGCTGGTGGGAATTGAAAATGGTACAACCACTTTAGAAGAGATAGTTTGGTAGTTTCTTACAAACGTAAACATAGTCTTACTATATGATCCAATAATCACATCCCTAGGTATTTACCCAGTTGAGATGAAAACTATCATCTACACAGAAAAAATTGCATTTGAATGTTTATTTATTTCACCAAACACTGGAAGAAACAAATATATCCTTCACCAGATAAATGATAACAAGCTGTGGTACAATTGTGCAAGGGAAAGCTATTCAGTGATAAAAAGAAATGAGTTATTGAGTCAGAAAAAGATAAGGAAGAACCTTAAATTGATATAGCTAAATGAGAGCTGCCAGTCTGAAAGGGCTACATATTATATGATTCTAATTATAAGACATTATAGAAATGGTAAAAATATAGACAGCAAAAAAAAAGAAAAATCAGTGGTTGCTAGGGCAGTCCAGAATTTTTAGGGATGTGAAGCCCAGAATGAATAGGTGGAGCCCAGAATTTTTAGGGGTGTGAAATTACTCTGTATCATATTGTAGTGGTGTATGCACATCACACAGTTGTCAAAACCTATAAAGTATACAGAAGAGTGACCCTTAAGTAAACTGTGGATTTAGTTAATAAAAATGCATTCATATTAGTTCATTAATTATAACAAATGTACCATACTAATGCAACAGGTTAGTAATAGGGAAAACACGAGGGGTGAGTATACGAAACTTTATGTACTATCTCTTCAATTATTCTGTACGAATGTAAAAACTACTAAAAATAAAACCTGACAAATATGCACAAATATCACAGAATAGGGCGAGCTGAAGAAGCCAGTTACAAAACTGCATACATTGTCAAGTACAAAAAGAGTTAAAGCGAATCCATGATGTTAGAAGTGAAGATAAGGGCCTAGTGGAGACTTCTAGAATGCGGCGACATTCTGTTTTCTGATTTGAGTGCTGGCTTCATAGGGATGTTCACTTTAAGAAAATGCTTCAGGCTGTACAATTATGATTTGTATTTTTTTAATGTAGGCATATTATGTGTTAATTAGCATAAGACAAAATGAAATGCATAGGAGAACATACTTGTATGCCATTGTGAAATTGTGATGCCGTAAGAGAAAATGTCTTTTAGGGAAGAAATACGTGGAAATAGAAACATTTTCTTGTCTAAAACTGTCAAGATTTTTTCCCTACTGTTTGTTTGATGTTGTTGTTGCCTTAATATAATAATTTATAGAAAAAACTTGCTAGCAAATATGTTAAGAATACATATATTTAGTGCAGTGGGCAAAAAAACATGTTCTGATGACTTCTAATGATTTTCTAATAAAGAACTAGTGTATCACGTTGTGGAAATTTAGTGGTCAGAAAGAGGTCAACATGCCTAAAATACTTTAGTGATTGATTTTGATTCATTTTAAATAAAAGAGATCAGTAAAACTTCTAGTTCGAGAACATGAATAGGATTCATTGGCATTTCAAAGATAGCTATATGCTGTCATTGAAACCCCCATTAGTCGCTTCAAGGATATTCAGGTGGCGTCGTGAGCCAGGTGACATTTGAAAGTTTCTTTTTCTTTCCCTTCAGGAAGATAAGGCACTCCTGCTCAGGGAGTACAGTATGGTTTGAATTAAGAAGTCTAAATGCTGAGAAGAGAATCCAAATCTGAAATTTCCAAGTGACAGCTTAGATACTAAGTGCCAAATTTTATCCCTCGCATGCTGTGCTACTGAAAGCCAAGAAAAACTAGATCTCAACAAAGGGACTTTTCATGCTATCTCTAGTGATTCGATTCAAGAAATCTATTCAGACTGGGGGCCATGAAACCAAATGCTGCATGCTAGGCCATGAATCGGTTCGTGCCAGAACCATTTGTGCACATGTCAGAACAACTGGTAGTGCTTCACCACTCTGGATTTGGAAAAATGGGCTAGAAGAAGGTGCTAGTTTGACTTGCTATATTTATGGGATCATAATATTTTCATTAACTATGTGAGTGTAATTCAGTGAGTGTATTAACACTTGGAAACATCTGAATCACATTAAGGGATAAAGTACAGGCTCAACATAGACTGAGATTGCCCAATTGCCAACATATCCAGATTACTTAAAAAAAAATCAATACTGTGCTGAATCCCTCCAAGCATCTGAATAGTCATAAATAGATGTAGGCACAACGTCATATTTTGACATCATATACAATTTGGTGATACTGATGGATTAATCCTGATCATTATTCCTTGGGAACATTGACTAAGAAACATTGTGATTTCATCATTGTAACTTGGATTTTTATTGTGTTTTTTATTTTCAGAATATTATCATATGCACTATTTTAAATGCTCTATGTGAAACCTTTTTCAATTAAGCAGTTTTGTTTTTTTTTACAAGGAGATGAAAGAATAAGGGTAATTGACTCTATTAAGATCATAGTTGGTAATGTACATATGATAATCATTTTAATGAATAGTCACTTTTATTTTCTGAAACTATAGTACTTTGGATATAAACATAATGTATAGGAGTTGTGGAATCATATATTTATTGAAACAGAAAACACGATGGTATATTTGGATGTGTTCTGACATCTAAGGGATTACCATGATACGCTTTCTAAGATTACACTGTAAGGAGTATCCCATCCACACACTTAGATAACATTTGTATAGACTTAAAATAAGGGAGTTTTTGAACAACAACAAAAAAAACCCTGCTAGTCATTTCTTGATCAATGAAGAGAGAAAAGCTCAAAAGAGCTTTTAATCTGTTTGAAGTCCCTTGATAACTTGGAACTGGTATTAGAACTAGTTTAGTAATTTAGGTTAGCCATCATTCCCAGAGAGTGCACACTGACTTCTTTGTCTGAAAACAAAACAGAAAAGAAATCCTACATAAAATGAATGAGATGCTTCTCAAAAAATATTAATGATTGTATTTGTGTTGACATTTTGCCAAGATTCTTACAATTTTAGTCGCATTTGGCATTTTGAAAACATTTTTATATTTTCCTTGCTTCTATCCATCTGAACAGCAACCTTGCAATAGTAAACACTATTTTGTCTTTTCAAATAGGAGCTAGGGCCAGCAGCACCTTAATCTAGAAGGAGCATTTGTTATGAGAAGTTGGAAATAAAATTTATTTTTTCTCTATAAATCTTAGCTGAATTGTTTCAGTTTCAATCATCCTTCATGATGCTAATTTTGTAAACTTTATAACTATTCCATTTATATAAACATCTTTACTTAAAACAAAGTTCCTCCATGAGATATTAATTCGATTTTAGTGCCTAAATAAGTAATGTTTAAAATAATATTTAAACCTCAGGGATAAGTTAATGTGAAGAGCAAAATGATAAGAAATGAAAAAAGTTCCTGATTGCAAAGTAAAACGGTATCTGTATCTTGGAGTGCTTAATAAAACTCTAGCTGTTATAAATCAGTACTGTATTTTTCAATACATATTTTATTACTCTGCATATATAAATAAGTAATAGATATTAATCTTTGTACTCCTTGCCTACTCAGTTTAATTAGTTGCACTGGTATTTATGGGTGAATATTATCAATCCAATACTAGTAATTGCATAATCTATAAAAAAATGACATGTTTCTAGGCCTATAAAATTAATTGATGTAAAATGAAAATATTTGTGTGGGTTAGCGTGTGTTTATTAATCAAAGTGCAGCCAATCAACTTCAGATTCTTCTTACCTCTTTTCCAAAGTTCATTTATTTTTCCATATGAATATTAGCACAAGGGAAATCCCACTTTGATTCTTTCTTTATTAAAACCATGAAAACGGTTTTTTCTTTTGGCTACCCATAAGAATAGCTCAAATAAGGTGACTTTTTTTACTTTCTCAGACATTCTCACTTTAATAAAATTAAATATATGTTGCTATTTTGATATTTTTAATTTATGTTTATGTGAAGACCTTTTTATAGCTGTTTTTGAAATATTTGACTTTAACTTTATTCAATTTCTTAAATGAGCTGATTTCTTATTGGAATCACAATTGGAAAACCATAATATCTTTTGTTGATTTTTGTCTGTGTAAATATATATGCCCATGGGTATATATCTGCATTCATACTACTTCTGAATTTTTTTTAATTGCAGAGTCTTGCTCTGTTGCCTAGGCTGGAGTGCAGTAGTGCCGTCTTAACTGACTACAACCTCAAACTCATGAGCTTAAGCAATCCTCCCGACTCAATCTCCTGAATAGCTGGGACTAAAGCTAGAGGTGCTTGCCACTAGGCCTGGCTAATTATTAGTTTTTAATTTAATTTAATTTTTTACTTTTTGTAGATGCAGATCTCACTAGATTGCCCAGGCTAGTCTTGAACTCCTGGCATCAATGAATCCTCCTGCCTTAACCTCCTGAAGCCCTAGGATTATTCTGCCTCTATTACATTAAAAACATATATACAAAAGTTGCTGCTTATGTGTAGATGTATATAAACTCTTGTGTACATGTACCTCTTAGAGGTACATGTATATAAACTCTGGTGATTTTACATGCTATCAGGCTCAATAACTAGACTACTTGATTTATTCCTGTCAGCAATTACAATTCCTGGCTATGGACTTTCATTTCTCTGAATTTTATGTGGCCTTTTCTTTTCTAGATTATTATCTTTACTTTATTCTCATTTTTAAGAAACATATTTAATTGGAACTTCTGCCATAGGTCAGAGTAAATTTATTAGTTGAACATTTTAATTTTAACCATGCATACACAAGTGTTTCACATTGATAATAAAAGGGGCGGGACCCAGAAAGTCTGCTCTTTCAAGCATGACTTTGTCTGTCTCAGAACATGATATAATTTGTAACATTACATCTGATACAATTCTGACAAAATATAGATCATACACTTTCTAAGTGACTTTGGTTGTTCTCAATGCTTACTTACACAAGGAATAGTTACTAATGTCTAATTATCAGTAAATCAATAGGTGTTTGCATCTTATTAACTCCTGCACAAAGCAATTATTTAGGTATGTGAATCTCTCTCACCTGGGTCCACCTCTCTGCTAGTGAGCTTATTTTTTAGCAGAGGTAAAATTGTGCAGTATTCTTGCGGCTATCAACTTAAACACCACTTAATTAATTCCCATCAGAAAGTAGATTAACTGTTAGAAAAGTGATTATTTGATTATCATGCATCAACATGTTTTGGAGCTGTTATTCCTTGTAAGGAATAAGAAGCTGAATGATTTGCAGCAGGCTAGATTTTGCTTCTTAGGCCAAAATAAACCATCAAAAGCAAAAAAAAAAAAATCAATGAAAATGTGATGGAATTATCTGGGTTTTATGGATTTTTAAATATTAGCTAATTACAAATGTTTTGTCTGCCTGTTTAATCACCTGTTTTATACTCCAAATTTGTAAGGAATCACTTTAGCATGTTAAAATTTGTAACGCTAAAGCTGAAAATGCTGGCTATTTTTTTTTTTCATGTATATGTATTTGTTTACTCTGGGGATATCTGAGGATAGTTACTTTTAGGATATCCACTGGCCTTCCATAAAGTACAAAGAATCAGTAGTAAACACTGAAACAATTACTGTGTAAGTGATGGACCAACTGTGCTAAAATATTGATTACTCTGGTGGTTATTATAACAGAGGATTCAATTTGGCCATTTTGAATATATTAAAATTTAATAACTACAACTTATGGTTCATCAGTTGAAATGCTGTTAGTGATTCATTAGTGTGGATTCATCCATGCAATTGGAAAATACTTAAAGCATAGAAAAATGTATAAGAAAATACTGAGACATATCCACCATAGGAATTTAATATATTTCATCATGTTGTAATAGTTATTTAGTCATCTTGTTTTAAAAATTAAATGCTTAATATTCTTTCTTTGTATCCTAATTTTGTCTTTCCCTTGCAAGAGATAATCATTATCATCAAGCAGATGGATGTGCGTGTCCTCACAATTCATGATTTTTTAGGTAAGCATCTTCGACATCATATGCATGTGCTGCTTTTTATGTACCTGTAGTTGACTTCATTCTGTATGTAATATTTCATAATTAACTTTTTTTCACTAGAAGTTTTGTTTTTGAGATGTATATATATGTGGTGCACATAGATATCATTAACTTTAGAATTGTATGACTATGTGATAATGTATTTATTTAATATTTATTATTCATATGATGCAGTATCTTTGATCTTTTCAGTTATTTACCAATGCACACATGCTATTAAAGGTGAATATTTTTCTAGGGCATTTACTTGAGAATTAAAATTTCTTGGTAGTAAAGTTTGTATATCTTTGTCCTTACCAGACTCAAAGCATAGACTTTATCTTTGCTCAGATTAAGAATTAAAATACTGAAAATGTATCAGTAACTTCTATTGGGCAGAAAGAGGCATTACGTCATTTAAAAGGAAATAAATCATATAAAACTAAAATGGTTTCAAAAGCTTCAGTATGATGTTCATAGTCATAAGGCACATATATTGAAAAACAGATTCACCCTGAAATTGTTTTATTCTAAGCAGTAGAAATGTCCTTTGCTTAAGTATGGGTGTTTCACCTAAAATATTGAGAATATTGGGAAGATCACATTATCAATCAATCAATCCTAGAGAGAATTTTCAGCAGAGAAAAATCTAGGAGGTCCTCACCCCATTAATGCCAATAAAATGCCACCCTCTCTATCACACTTATGGTCTTCATTAATTTGTAAAGCTGGATGATGGTACTCTTTCTTGCTTTAGAAAAATCAAGTGTAGCATTCTTTATATTCTGAGTCCATTTGGATCTTTCTATCTTAAAAGCGAGCATCTTTGCCAAGAAAATGTAGACAACTTAGGTACCTAACATACACATCATCTAATGTTTAGCTACATAGTAAAAAATAAATTTTAGGCTGGGTGCCGTGGCTCATGCCTGTAATTCCAGCACTTTGGGAGGCCGAGGCAGGCGGATCACAAAGTCAGACGTTTGAGAACATCCTGGCCAACATGGTGAAACCCCATCTCTACTAAAAATACAAAAATTAGCTGGGCATGGTGACACGTGCCTGTAGTCCCAGCTACTCAGGAGGCTGAGGCAGGAGAATCACTTAAACCAGAAGGTGAAGATTGCAGTGAGCCAAGATCAGGTCACTTCACTCCACCCTGGTGACAGAATGAGACTCTGTCTCAAAAATAAATAAATAAATAAATAAATAGATTTATTAATTTTAATCTTGTTGATTTTGAAAGTTTTAACTTGTTGCACACATGTCCACCAATTGCATTTTTCTTCTTAGCTCAGGCTATTGTGCTGATCTTTCTCTCCAGGTTTTCTATACTTTAGTGTCAGGGATGTTGACTTGCAACTTGATGTTTCATTTCCTCAAGCACAACTAGAAAATAATTAGTCTATAGTCTGAGATGAAATTGCCCAAATTTTCTATTCCAGGAGTTCTAATTGGGAAAGAGATACAAGGAAAAAAAAAAAGCGTTCACGTTTGAAGATAGATCTTATGTATTAATCTTTCATGTACTATGGCAGCATACTGTATGCAAATCTGGACTCCCACTGGAAGGGATACTGTATGGAATTCACTCAAGTGAATTGATTTAACAATAGAGAAAGCCCCATCTCATCCCCCGCCTCTAGTGCCTTCTATCCCACATCTCACTTGCTGCCAGGATTCTCTTCAAAACAGAAATATGATCACACCAAGCCCTAACTAAGCCTACATCAGAATCTTAAACTACTGTTTCCTTCCAATTCTCACCCTTCTCTCCTCATTCTAAACTTTACACTTTTGAACACTAATTTTGAATTATTCATAAGGCTCTGCACACGACACGCTTCCTCACAACATCTATTCCCTGGGACTTACCCATTTTCCTTCCAGGAATGCTCCTGCGTCCTTCTCTCTGTCTAGCAACTCCCTTCTAATTCCGTAGGAGTCAGCTCTGGTATCACTTTTTCTATGAAGGCTCTCTGGTACCTCTGCAGGTAGAATTATCCTCTTGACTATGACTTTTGTTTTTCATCCCCAGGATTCTGAGCTTCAAAGGTGGCTTATCTAAAAAAATATAATTCTAAAACATTAAGAAACAATGATTATGTCTAATTTTATCTTTGTATATGTGAGGTGTTTTATACACACACACACACACACATATATAAATATATAAAATATATATGTGCTCAATGTGTTGATGAAATTTGTAATGTTAAAGATTTGTTTTATGTTCATTAAGCAAACATTTATGAAAGACATACCATTTTCAAGTTTGTATTCTTCTTGATGGGAATATAACTTTCAGTTGCTTTTTCTTCCCTAAAGAATTGAGAATTTTGTTTCTTCTGACCATATTATTTTTGCCTGTTCTTTGAGTCTCTGGGTCTATGGTAAAACTAAGTGGCCTCTTCTGGAACTGAACTAGTAACAGGCACATCCTTTGGGCACTGTTCTAAACCACTACAGTGACAATATTTCCATCAGTAAGCTGCAAATACATAAAATTTATGAAATGATTATGTAATTTACCTCCTAAACTCAAGGAGAATCGCTTGAATGGATCACATTTTGAGGGTAATATTAATTCTGGAAAATTGGATTCCAGCCATTGAAGACCTAGTGCTACTCTAGCTATTACATTTCACCTCACGCTGAAATTTAGTCTTGCTCTTTGTAGGATCTCCAAATACCACACAAACATATTTACGACAGCAGAGAGTGCAGCTAACTTTCTCCAAACCCTTGCACCATAGATCTTTCCATTTGCAGGGGAATAAAAAACACGCACAACAACAAAACTGTTCAAAACATGTTGCCTTGGACACACTACAAAGACCTCATCACAGCTCCTTTGTCATTTTTCTCCTTTTAGGAAATATAACTTTAAACTACTTTTGAATTATGTGAGAGGAGACAGTGTATATTTTCTAGTTTAAAAGCAATTTAAGGTAGAGTTCTTTGGCACAAAGGCAGTTCAGAAATAGCTGAAACACAAGAGTTGAAACTCCCCCTTGTCTGGTATATACATTGAAGAGACTTATTAGCAATCAGTGCTGTTTTCAAATGCTCTGTGCAAGATTGAACAAGTGTTTAGTTTTAGAAATACTTTTCAGGAAATGGGTATGCCAATTGAGGGTACTATTTGTTCAGTTAGAAAATTGAGTGATAAACCATTGGATGCCATTTTAATCGTTAAGTCCTTTCAAATAACTAGAGGGGAAAAACACTTAAATGCAAACACAGTCATGAAGTAAGGGCCTCTTGTTATTTCATTTGAAGTGTCATTTTCATGGTACCTGAATGGAGAGTCATTAAAATCCAGTGCTTGGTGTGGGAAGCATTTTAGCATAATATTAAGACATATTCATTGGACTCAGAAAGATCTTGTTTCCAATTCTGTTGTCAACATTTTTTTTTCTGTTTACCTTGGCCAAGTTATTCAGCCTACTATGCCTCAGTTTGCTTAGGTTTAAAATACATATATGTCCATAATTATACCTTTCAAAGGCAGGGACCCATCTTCATTGAAATTATTCTTCCATATTCCCTCATCCCAAAATTAATCCATAGTTTTCAGAACACAAAGTGCCTTCCACATTAGAAATGAGGTTTATAAAATTACTAGAAAATATTTTGAAATTTTAGAATGTTTTGTGTCTTTCATAAGGTGGTAAAATAACCATCAGGTTTTGAATTTCTCTAGTATATAGAGAAATCATTTATAGCAAAATACTATGCCCAAAATTCTCAACAAACTCTCAACCAAGAGACATAATAATGTGCCTTATGTGGCATCTCTGCACATAACTTTAAGATTCAATTAGTTCTTAAGGAGCAAGGCAAAATTACTCTATGCAAATGTCAAGGTGGCTGTCTTCTGATTGATGGCATAAGAAGAAAACATTAACATTTAAGGTTCAGATTACTTTTAAGAAAGGGAAGCATCCAATACATGCTGTATCACTCTGAAAAAAGCTGAAGTCAAATGGACCAAGATAAGAAAAGATGGTGATCAATTAGAATGAAAAACACACATACACCTAGATGAAGACAGCTGGAGAGTTATTAAGAAAATGAGTGATTGTGTACATAAATGAGGAGAAATAAATGAATAAGATGGATCTCCAATCAGAGATGCTGCCAGAATCTTCTGTCAGTCTGGAAGACACAGCTGAGGCATATCCTGTAATGGCATACCTAAAAAGAAACTGCTTAAGAAATCATATTTACAAAAACATTTGTTCTGTATATGTCATAATTTGAAAGATCTGAAACTTAAGACTTACGCTCAATTATAAAGTAAACCTTGAGTTTAATATTACCTTTATAGTCAGCAGAAGAAAAATATAGTGATTTCCTTGAGGAGCACTTTGCCTCTCTCTGCTTTTATCTCCAGCTGATCCTAAAACAAGAGTTAGAGCACCCATTGAGTAAAAAGTTTATTCAACTTTAATTTTTCAATCAGATTCATGTAAGCTGAACCAACTGAGATGCCTATGGTATTGGTTATTGTACTGTTAATCACAGATCCCCTTCAATTAGGGCACAAACAAGACTTTTTTCCTTGTGAATTGATGTGGATGGTCTACCTCTGTGGGCTTCATCTTCAATATCTACTCCTTCCTTTTTAAATGAGTTATCTATTCATCACCTGCTAATTTCTTAAGGTATTATCCCCACAAACTTTCATAAAGCATCAGTGATTTTATTATTCTTCCACCCTAGCTTCACCAAAAATTTAACGTTTGTTCTTGCTTCAATTTTAGCAGAATTCATATTGCTCTGATAGGGACTCTTCAAACTGATGTCTTACCCTTCTTAGTACCTCTGATTAGTTCCTGTTCATGACATGTGGTAACAAGTTAACAGAAGTTTATTCTGGTGCAAAACATTTCTGAAATCCAGGCATAGCTTTTCAATAATATGCATTTTCCATGAACCTTTTGAAGACCCCTCATTTATTCCATGGCTTAGAACTCAGGCCTGTGGTTAAAGACAGAACAAATGTCACTGGGAAACATAGTCTATTTGTGGTCAGAAAAAGCAGACAAAATTAGTTTGGTGTCCAGCTAACCATTTTTAATATATAAAACAAAGTGTTCCTCTGCAGTGAACTATGATCATGCCCCTCCATTCCAGCCTGTGTGAGAGAGTGAGAACCTGCCTCAAAAAGAAATAAAAAAATAAAAATAAACTTACCTACATGAGAAGTTAACATCCATCATATTTAAGTCATTATTTATTTTAGTTTGTCATGAGTTTTTACTGCTTCATTATTAAGAATAATTTATATATGTAAAATATACACCTAAATATGATTTAGAAATTTCCATAAACTGAAATAAGTCCCTGATAAATGTGTCTAGTCAATCACCCAACTTCCTCATGGGCAATACATGAGTTGTATGTATTTTAGAAATTCACACAAATAAAAATGTGCAGCAAGTATCATTTTGGTTTGGCTTTTTTTGTAAATATTAGGTTTGTGAGATTCATCCATCTTGTAGATAAGAAACAGTAAATTCTTTTTTATTTTTGAGTTATATTCCCTTAATTAGATTAAAATCGCTTACCTATTTTCCTGTTTACAAATATTTGGATTGTTTTAATATTAGGATATTATGAAAAAAAGGGCTATAAGTGTTCTTCTATAAGTCTTTTGTGAACATGTGTTTTCTTTCTTTCATTTTTTTTTTTTTTGATGGAGTCTTGCTCTGTTGCCCAGGCTAGGGTGCAATGGTGCTGATCTCAGCTCACTGCAATCTCTGCCTCCCAGGTTCAAACAATTCTCTTGCCTCAGCCTCCCGAGTAGCTGGGATTACAGGTGCCCAACACCATGCCCAGCTAATTTTTGTATTTTTGGTAGAGACGGGGTTTCACCATGTTGGCCAGGATGATCTCGAACTCCTGATCTCAGGTGATCTGCCCACCTGAGCCTCCCAAGGTGCTGGGAGTTCAAGCGTGAGCCACTGCACCAGGCCATGAACATGTGTTTTCATTTCTCCTAGGTAAATAGCTAGGAGTAGAATTTTGGAGTCATAGAAAAGTATTTGATTTTTTTCTTGTAAAAAGTTGCCACAATTTTATTACAGATTTGTTGTATTATAGTCAAATTCCACCAGTAATATAGAAGGTTTTTATTTTTTTCACACCCTCATCAAAACTTGGTATTAATCACTTTAATTTATCCATTCTAGTGAGTGTATAGTGGTATCTCATTGTAATAACTGCACATTCCTGATGATCACAAATGTTTAAAAGCTTTCATACTGCTTAAGGATTATCTTGTTTTGTGTATAATCATATTTAAAACTTACATTTTGAAATTTCTGACCCCTTTTTAATTGGCTTGTCTTTTCATTGAGTTTTGGGTATTTTGTTATATAATATAGATATAAGTTCTCTGTAAGAATATGCATTGAAAATTATTTTCCAATATATAGCTTATCTTTTACACCTCTTAAAGATACCCTTTAATGAACCAAAATTCTCAGTTTTACTGAAGTCTAATTTACCAATTCTTATGCTTTGTTTTTAGAGTCATAAGAAATTTCTAACAAAAGACTATATTTACCTATAGTAAATATATTTATATTTTTAGTGTAGTAATAATAGATTACATTATATGTACCTATAGTATATAGTATTTACTAGGCTATATTTACCTATAGTAAATA
Source organism: Plecturocebus donacophilus (assembly GCA_004027715.1). Taxonomy (NCBI): domain Eukaryota; kingdom Metazoa; phylum Chordata; class Mammalia; order Primates; family Pitheciidae; genus Plecturocebus; species Plecturocebus donacophilus. The sequence continues at coordinate 12,856 of PVKP010019560.1, read as the reverse complement.
TATTTGCAGCCTTTGTTAGAAATTTCTAGAAGTTATATAGCATTACATTTTACATTTATGTTCAATTTCAAATTGACTTTTGTGTATGCTGTAGGTATAATAGAGGATACATTTCTCATTCTCAAAAGAATTATACAGAATCAACCATCTTATCAAAAAGAGATTCTTTATCCTATTTCATGTTTTTGATACCTTCCTCAAAGATAAATGTACCATGTAAGCGTGGGTCTCTTTCGGGACTCTACATTCTGTTATATTAGTATAATATCAATACCACACTGTTTCAGTTACTTCAGCTTAACATAAATTGATTTCATATCCTGGTACTCTTTTTAGTGATTATTTTTGCTATTGTAGGTTCTTTTTATTTCTAATAAATTACTAGTCAGTTTGTATTAAAAATAGCTTTCAATTATTTTAAACGAAGTTTTGATCAATCTATAGATCAAATCTGGGAAAAGTCAACTTAACAAAATTGAGTCTTTCAATTTGTATTTAGTTCTCATTTCATTTACTCCAAACCATATTTGTAAAATTTTAATTTTATGGTCTTATGTTATTTTAATTAAATTGCCCCTAGTATTTTATGGTTTTGATACTATTATGAATGGTATTTAAAAATTTTTACCTATTACACATTACTAGTACCTAGGAAGACAATTTTTATATGCAACTGACCCTTGAACAACACAGGTTGGACTGCACAGGTCCACTAATATGTGAATTTTTTTCAATAACTATACTGAAAAAGTTTTTGGAGATTTGTGACAATTTGAAAATACCATCGGAAACACTGAATAACCTAGAAAAAATAAAAGAGATGTCATGAATGCATAAAATATATATAGATATTAGTCTTTTAAAATCATTTGCTACCATCAAATATATACAAATATATTATAAAATGTAAAAATATATCAAAAAGCACCAAAACACAGCCTATACATGGCATGGCACCATCTAGAGAAGACAGAAATTTAAACAAAGGTAAAGATGAGTCTTAAATCATAACTGCATAAAATTAACTGTAGTACACACTGTACTATTGTAATAATTTGGTACCACTCTTGTTGCTATTTCAGTGAGCTTGAGTGTTGGAAATACCTCTTCTGTGAGGCTACTCATCTCGTGTGGACAGTTGTCCTTCCAGTAAATTGTATCACAGTGAAAGGTGATCTCTCTTGTGGTTCTCTGTATTTTTCAGTGCTTGGTGAAATACCACTGAATAACACTGTGAGATCCACACAATAGTTCTACTAGTGATGCTGGAAGGGCTCCCAGGAAGCAGTCTTAACATTACGAGAAAAAGTAGAATGCTTGATATACACAGTAGATTAAGGTCTGCAGCCTACCACTTCAGATGGATGATTCTTGTAAACGGAAGGTGTAAACTTACAGAATGAGTAGTAGAGTACAGTCCTCTAAATGTACTTTCCTTCCTTATGACTTGCTTAATAATTTTTTCTTTTCTATAGCATATATTTTTGTAAAAATGCAGTACATAATACACATACAAAACACATCTTAATTGGCTGTCATGTTATCAGTAAGGCTTCTGGTCAACATAGGCTATTAGGAAGTAAGTTTTGGGGGAGTCAAAAATTACTCATAAACTTTTGACTGTGTGGAGAGCCAACGTCACTAACCCCTGCATTGTTCAATGGTCAACTATTTCAGTGGCCTTGCTAAAGCATCCTATGTAAGTTATGGTAGATTTTTATTTATTCCTTTGAGTTGTAATGTTAATAATCATGCCAATTCTGCTTGAAGAGTTTTACTTTTGTCTTTACAATCTTCATTCCTTTTTGTATTGTTTTGTTTTGTTGTATTATGTGAGATATGTTTTCCAGTGCAAGATTAAATAGAAACAGTGAAGGGAGAGATTCTTGCCTTGTTCCTTTACTTAGGGAAGAAGCCTTTAATGTTTCACTGTTATACATGATACCTGTAGGCTATTTGTAGACACTTCTTCCATAGATACACAAAATGGACTTTTATTCCTAGCTTGCAGCAAGTTTTTATCAAGAGTGTGTGTGAAATTTTATCAAATAACTTTTCTGTATTTATTGAGATGATTGTATAATTTCTTCTGATTTTTAATATTAAACTACCTTTCTTGGGATAAACTCTACTTGATGCATCTGCCTTTTATATATAGATGGATTTGATTTGCTAATATTTCATGGATGATTTTGTATCTAGGGACACAAGACATAGTAATTCTTTATTTTATTTTCTTATAACGTCTGTGTCAAATATTTGTATTAAAGATATTGTGGCCTGATAAAAAATTTGGAAATCTTTGCTTCTTGTATTCTGACAGAGTTTGATAACATTCTATGTTGTTTTTTCCTGTATCTGGAAGACATACTAGTCCTAGGGTTCTTTTCTTCTTTCTTCATTTTTTTTTTTGTTGTTGTTATGTGTGTACACATAATATAAGATTTACTATCTTAACCATTTTTAAATGTATGTAGTTGAGGTTACTTATTAGCTTAAGCTTTTAGGCTGAGACAATAGGGTTTTCTAGATACAGGATCATGTCATCTGCAAACAGAGATAATTTGGCTTTCTATCTTTCTATTTGAGTACTCTTTATTTCTTTCTCTTGTCTGATTGCCTTGACAAGAACTTCCAATACTATATTGGATAGGAGTGGTGAGAGAGGGCATCCTTCTTTTATCCTGGGTTTTCTGGGGCAATGCTTCCAGCTTTTGCCCATTCAGTATATTGGCTGTGGGTTTGTCATAAATAGCTCTTACTGGTATGTTCCATCGGCACCTAGTCTATTAAAAGTTTTTAACATAAAGAGATGTTGAATTTCATTGAAGACCTTTTCTGCATCTATTGAGACAAGAATGTAGTTTTTGTCATTGTCTGTTTATGTGATGAATTATGCTTATTTATTTGCATATGTTGAGCCAGAGTTACATCCAGGGATGAAGTCAACTTGATCGTGGTGGACAAGCTGCAGATATTTCATTGAGGATTTTCACACTGATGTGTGTAACACTTCTCCCTTTGCTCTCTTACTTCTTTTTCAGCCATATAAGACATTCCTTCTTCTCCTTAGCCTTCTGCCATTATTCCAAGTTTCTTGAGGCCTTCCCAGCCATGCTTTCTGTAACAGGAATGAGAGTAAATTAAACCACTGTTCTCTGATAGTTCATTTTCACATTGCTATAAAGAACTAATACAGAAAATTGGTACCAGGAGTGGGGTATTGTTATAAAGATAATTTCAAATGTGGAAGTGTTTCTGGAACTGGGTAATGGGCAGAGCTTGGGAGAGTGTGGAAGGCTCAGAAGAAGTTAGAAACTTCCTAGAGTCTTGTTAAATTATTGTCACCAAAATGTTGATACTGATGTGGACAAGGAAGTCCAGGATAAGGAGGTGTTAGGTAGAAATAAGGAACTCATTGAAAACTGAAGCTAAGATAACTTTTGTTATGCATTAGCAAAGAGGTTGGAGGCATTATTCTCCTGCCCTAAAGATCTGCGGAACTTTGAACTTGAAAAGATTATTTAGGATATCTGGTGGAAGAAATTTCTAAGCAGCAGAGCATTCAAGAGGTGGTTTGGCTACTTCTAATAGTGTACACAGGCTTATATGTATGAGCAAAGACATGATCTGAAACTGGAACTTACATTTAAATGTGAAGCAGAGCATAAAAGCTTAAAAAAATTGCAGCTAACCATGTGTTACAAAAGAAAAAAACCCATTTTCAGGAGATTAATTCAAGTTGGCTACAGAAATTTGCATAAGTAAGGAGTAGCCAAATGTTAATATCCAAATCAATGAGGAAAATACCTCAAAGCCATTTCAAAGCCTTCAAGGCAGCCTCTCCTATAACAGTTCCAAAGGCTTAGGAGAGAAAAATGGTTTCATGGGCTTAGCCCAGGGCCCCACTGCACAACCTTGGGACACAATTCAAGGTGAGATTTAGATGAGGATGTCCAAGACTTTTTTAGCCCACTCCTTGCTTCAGTGTGGCCTGGATATAAGACATGGAGTCAGAGGAGATTATTTTGAACTTTAAGATTTAGTGACTGCCCTGTGGGCTTTCAGACTTGCCTGGGGCCTGTAGCCCCATTGTTTTGTCTGATTTCTTCCTTTTGGAATGAGTGTATTCACCCAATGCCTGCACCCCAATTTTATCTTGGAAGTAACCAACTTGTTTTTTATTTTGCAGGCTCATAGGCAGAAGGGACTTGCCTTATCACAGATGACTCTTTGGACTGTGAACTTTTGAGTTCATGTCGAAATGAGTTAAGACATGAGGAACTGTTGAAAAGAAATGATTGTATTTTGCAACGTGAGAAGGACATGATATTTGCAAAGGACCAGGGGCAGAATGATTTGGTTTGGATTTGTGTTTCCACTCAAATCTCACGTTGTATTCTAATTTCCAATGTTAAAGGAGAGGCCTGGTGGGAGGTAACTGAATCATGAGGGTGGAGTTCTCCTTTGCTGTTCTTGTGTGATAGTGAGTGAGTTCCCATGAGATCTGGTTTTTTAAGTGTGTAGCATTTCTCCATTCACTTTCTTCCTCCCTCTCCAACCATGTAAGACATACCTGCTTCCCCTTCACCATCTGCCATGATTGTAACTTTCCTAAGGCCTAGCCAGCCGTTCTTCCAGTACAGCCTGCAGAACTGTGAGTCAATTAAACCTCTTATCTCTATAAATTACCCAGTCTTAGGCAGTTCTTTAAAGCAATGTGAGAAGGGACTAATACAACCATCTAATATAATTCAATCAAATTCCTAACAATTCTGAACTGTTAATGATGAACTTTAACAAATATCCCAGACTAAGAAATCAATTTTACAAATAAATGAAATAAAACTGAGTGTTAATATCCATATATTCACATTGCATAATGAGTACTTCTCTTTACTAAATGTTTGATTTTTCTTAATATAGACAATGTGGATTATTTATAATTGTCTGTTGATGGCTTTAACAAAAATGGCAACAAATAAGATAAGGCATTCTGACTCATACAATCATTATAAATACACCATAAAATAAAATCATCATGTTAAAATTTCTTGGAAAAGAAGTTAAAGTTACCATGAGTGTTACATCCTTGATAGCAAAAAGTCAGTATAATAAATAACAAGTTTTATGTCCACATATAAATGCATTAGATACATTCTAATCATTCCCCACATTCTTGTAAATTTCCCTAATGCAGGCTGTTTATGTTTCTCTATAAACAAATACTTTCCAGATAGCTAGGTTTTTTATGTTAGCACATAGTTAACTATAATATTTTACATGCCATAAATTTACAACTAAATCATTCCTCATTTATAAAGATCTAGTCATATTTAAAGTTAATTGGAAATTTGCAATTTCCCCTAAAGCTCAAACCATATAAAGGTCAGTGAACAAGTAATAATAATTATTGAAAAAAATAGAACACAAGGTGAAAATGCTAATAAACCACTTTATCTAGATCTTTTATTACAAATATATTTAAAACTATATGTTCAGAATAAATAAGCCTGATAATTTTTAGAAATATCTACATAGAGTCAAAAACAGTGATGATGCTTAATATGTGTCCTTAAACTATTTGGTTTTATTAATGGTGACAGAAATTTTGTGATTCAAATGAATACAAAATTACTTAGAGGAGGAGAGCCATGGAGATAGAAACATTATTCTTATTTGAAATAAACAAACTTTGGTAAAGAAGTCAGCTTAGTTTCTTCTTCTTTTCAAGTTATTATCAACATAGTAGGATTTTAAATTTAAATTTTCTCCTCTCTGCTGACCTTGGGAATCTATCTGTCCTCTTTGACCTACATGTAGGCATGAAATTCCCTGAGTCCCTGACCCCTTACTTGGGGTTTGCCTTATGGTGTAAGCATATAATTCATCTTCCAAATGAGAACACATTTGAGAGTGAAATAAATAATTTTGAATAATTACACTGGTACAGTAAACATAAATGGAAACTGCCTTGCACCAACTGGAACATCTGTCACACTGGGCATGACACCTCTCTTCTGAATCATAGTCCATTAACACCTTCTAACAGCACTGTTGTTTTGTCTTCAGTGCCAGAGCATGAGTATGGGGCATAGATCTTCACCACAAAATCATCTAGATCCCAGAAAATCTGTCAGGTGTTCACCAAAATAAGGAGTTTGAACCCAAATGGAGACATTGAACCCAAAGGCAGCTCAACTGAGCACACAAATTCCTTCATTGTCTCTTTGATTTAGGTTTGTTATATTAGGTTGGCGCAAAAGTAATTGTATTATTACTTATATATCCCTAACCTCTTAACTTTCATTCTCAAGGAATGTCCCTTCCCTAATTTATCCTTCTTCAGTTAGAAGACTTCTTTCCTAAATCCAAAGAAGGAGCAGGAGCTTAGGTCTGTCACCTGAAAGCTCTAACTTGATGTCTTTCCTCCAATATGATGAGATATGCAAATGAATGAATAATATCAGCCCTTCTTCCTCCGTTTTCTTGCTAACTGCAAGAAAGTCTACCTAAACCTGAAAAGTCTATCTGGGAAGCTGTTAGCAACGTGTCCATGAGCACTTGAAACTGGCTAGTCCAAACTGAGAGGCAGTATAAGTAAAATACACACCAGAGTTGAAAGACATGATATGAAAAAATAATGTAAATATCTCATTAATAATTTTTACATTAATTACATTTCAAATTATTATATTGAATATATTGGCTAAGTAAAATACTTTAATAAAATTTACTCACCTGCTTTTTTTTTTTTTACTTTTTAAATGGCTACTAGAAACTTCTTTGCTTTCTGTTGATGATATGGAGTGCTTTGTTTCTTCTTTTATTTTATTTCTTTTTACCTTAGACAGTACCATAGAAGATTGCGCTTCCGAGTCAGTATGTTTACTTTTCTAGCCTATTGGAAAAATTCACCATGCAACAATATTCTGATAATTTTGAACTCCCTATAGTATCAGTGAGACTTTTAAAACAAGACCTAATGCTTCCTGTGGTCCTGGCTACCTAGATTGTTAATAGGACAGCCTAACACTCAACACAACCACAAGCACTACCTGTAATTGGGGTGTTGTCATGAAGGCAGGCAGATGGTGGTCTGTGCAATAAGACTCTAGTTTTACACTAATTTATGAAATATTTCTCATATAACCTTGATTGGCTCTAAATCACACATTGCTTTTTCTTATTGAACTTGTTAGATGTACAGTATGTCCATGACCCTCATTTTGTGTAGATCACATCCACCAAAAAGCAGTCTCATTAACTGTAGGACTTTTTTACTTCCTCCTCATCCTTCATTATCAATTGCAAAGGAGGTTCTTTCCCTACCCTGAGAGAATATGACAGTTCCTTTTTTATAGACTATTAGCACTTAGAATTTTATATATCATGCTTTGCATCTTTTAATAAGATATTATTCATTATATATGGTATCATATGTGTGTATGTATGAAGGTGTGTATGCGATTCAATTTAAATTACATTATCTCCATCTATTTTTATCAGTTCATGTTATTCATTAAAAGCTACTTACATGGCATTTCATACTTTCAGATGACCATTAGTAGACGTCAAGAAATAAATTATCAACAGAGGTAATCTGACAGTTACTAATGTAACTACATCTTTGCCGAATACATTAATATATGACTCTCACATTATCCACTCATAAAATTCAGAAAATAATAATTCCCTATCGTGACTTATGGATAGAAAATTCATTTCTGAATTTACTACCCACTACTAATAAATAAAGTGATTTTAAAGTCGCGTTAATTCTTCACTCTGCTTACATTAGTTTTTGGTCAATTTAATCCATCCCAGGAAATACACCTGCATAAACATGACTCAGAAGAAATGAACTATTGAAATTCATTCTCTCACACACCCACACAAAAAAAACTGAGCAGTGATGGCTCTCAATACCCACCATTATCTCCCCTATGTACCATTTTTTGTTTCATTGTCCCGAAGAACGCTGAAAAAAAGTCATTTGAAAAATTGCTGATGGCTTGGAAAACAGAATATCTCAAAATACATATTAAAGCCTAAAGATTGCATAACAATGGAGTGAACAAAGAGTTGCAAGTAGAAAAGGGTTCATCTGTAGAGCTTGTTCTGCTCTTTTAAGCACAATAACTTCCTTGTGTGAATTTATTTCACATGTTAATTTGCTAAGAAATATTTATACAGCAGGACAATCTGCTGGGAATTTTGCACAAGGATGAATTAACCTTGACCCTTATTCCTTATGACCCAACATCCTCATATGTGTGATTTGCCCTGTTCCAAAAATGGATGGCACAAAATAAGGTAAGTGCCACATGTGTGGTTCAACACGGTTCAAGCAGGGAGAGTTAGAGGATATGAATATTAAACAGGTAGACTTTTCTTCTCAGTGAGGTACATGAGAAGTGGGAACATTGCTGAACATAAGAAAATGTCATCAGGCCTCTCTAAATACACTGCATGGATATGGGATGAATATGCTTCTCTTTTTACATTGCCAGTGAACTTTTAAAATTAGATTTTAAAGACTTTAAACAAAAGTTGTTACGACTGTGAGATGTAACATATGCAGTGACTGTGGAAACACCCTTCATGGCTGTTGGTTTTAATTTTATTTCCTTGCCACTATGAACTATGTATTAATGAGGAGGAAAATATAACTTGGGTAACATTAGTAGATGATCTGCAAATATATGTTTTTTTAAACAAGAAATATCACATACCTATATAAACAGAAACATTTATTATGTGAACATATTTTGAAACTACAATCCATTTCCCCACTATTTCCTTCAGAAACAACCAGGGAGGATAAAAATGCATCACTTAAAGAAATGCCCCTTAATTCTGCTGCAATTAACTATCATTTAAAACCCCATCTGATTAGGGGCATGTTTTGAGAGGGGACAGGGAAATAATAACATCATGTAGCCTAATAATAGAGATAACTAAATATCTCTATTACTAGATAAATAACTAAATAATAGAGATAAATAACTGGTACTCTCCTTTGTACCAGTTTTAGCATTATGTAGACAAAACATGGAAATCTAATGTTGCCAGGTGTCGTCAGCCTTCTTTTGTCCTGTACTCTGCCCACCCTGTTGTATTGAATTCATTCCATTGGCAAGGATGCTTCAAAATTGAAACCATTCACACTCTCCTTATTTACAAAAGGGACTCTTACACTGAAGACATTGGTTAATTGCAAAACAGTGGAGATGTAGCCATGATCAAAATGAGGTCAATATCAGGTCAAAATATTAGTGAGCAAACTAATAATCATGAATGATATTTCCAGAGTGCAAAACCATGGGATCTACCATTTATGGAGACTAGGCTAGGACTGAGAGGTCATCCTTTTGCTGGAGTTAACTCTTCTGAATTTTTTTTTTTTGCCACCAGACTTTTAAAATAGGCTTTATAGATAATTAATTCAGGCTCTGACAAGGTGCATTCTTAGAGAAAGAATAAAAGTGAGTTGCAAAGGAAAAAATAAATAAACGTGAATCATCACCTGGATCATTAAAGAGAAAAAACAGCAAAATCAGAACTCAGTGTCTTAAGTGGATGTTGGTTTAGGGTTTGTCTTAATTTAGGTCACAGATATAGAAGAATAAGAATACTGCGTTCTATCTTTTTTTTTTTTAAGACAGGGTTTCAACATGTTGATCAGGCTGGTCTCGAACTCCCGACCTCAGGTGATCCGCCCGCCTTGGCCTCCAAAGTGCTTGGATTACAGGCGTGAGCCACTGCGCCTGGCCTGTGTTCTGTCTTTTGACCTAATACAATTCTCATGTCTATTTAGGTAGAATACAACAAAGCAAAGTAGATATAATTAAGATTACTCTATGGGTCCTTCCTAGATCCTTTGAGAAATAATTTTTCTAGTCAGAGGTTAAGCTTGGAAAATGAAATAAACCCTGCAGTATAACAGGTAGTTTCCATTGTATGTTTATTTTTTCATTAACTATAATGCCACGTGATTTGCGAGTAAGTCATTTAAATGAAGGTTTCCTCCAGTCAGTACATTTTAGTTCATTATAGACAACATAAAAATATTACATTTTTATAAAATAGGGCCAAATTTACTTGTGTTTTTGAGATGCTCATTTAAACTATGTTAGTCTATTGCAAAAAACATAGTTTGGAACACTTATTACACTATTTTCCTTATGAAATAACACAAGATAATATAACCACTTAATTCATTACCCAGAAAGATGTGTATATTTCTCAAAGTGTTGTTTTACTTATGTTTAAGTTTTGTCAATCATATCAAAACCTGAAATAGGTAGGGTATAAATGCAAAGTAATTATATGCTCTGTAAAGTCTCTGTATATCTCTAAAGAGTCAATGTTATTGAACAGGAAGTGAGATCTGCTAAACACTTTCTGAAATAGAAGTCAGAAAACTTTTGCCTGAGTTCCGATTTAATCATTAATTAGTTGAGAGCCTGTAGGAAAATTTAATAACCTATCCAGGCTTAAACTTTGAAAATAAAAAAACTGGACTATATCCTCTTAAAATTCTCTTTTCTCCCTGTATTCTCTGAACTACGAACTACATTCCTTGTGCAATTCATTCTTTCAACAGACCCTTATAAGCTCCTGCTATGTTTTGGCCATTTGTCCTTCCAGGTACAGGGTGAACAACTATGAATCTGTCATATGCCATCCCTGCTCTGGTAGAAAGAAACAAATGAGAGTCTATGAGGTTGCGATGTCTGTTATGAAGCAAACAGTGTGGTTCTTTGGAAAAAAATGCCTGAGAGGGTGGTTCTATTTTAGATTAACCAGGAAAGATCATCAGACAGGTAGTACTTAGATTAAGAGATGAAAGGCAGGAAAAAAGACTTGGGAGAGAAGAACTCAGAGCTGAGAATCAACAAGCTCAAGAACTGAGAGTTAAGAAAAAGAAGGCAAGGCAAGGCAAAGCAGATTAAGGTGAGGGGAGGGGAGGGGACGGAAGGGAGGGGAGGGGAGAGGAGGAGAGGGGACAGGACGGGAGAGGAGGAGAGGGAGGGAGGGACTAAGGAAGCAAGGACTTGGTGGACAAGAGGGAACATTGAAGTGACAGAGACTGGCAGAGGGCAGATTGCTTCATAAATCAGCATTATCAGTGTGTAGATTTTAATCCTAGAAGCTTGATGATGGCATGAGCTGATTCACAATTTTTTAACACCCTGGCTGTTTGCACTGAAGTCATTATAGGAGAGAGAGGGTGGAAGCAAAGAGGCCAGTCAGGAGATGATTAAGTTATAAGTGAGAGCTGATTGGGGTGGCAGTGAAGATGGAGAGAGAATAATTGATTCAATTCGGGAGGTGGTTGGAATGAGGAGTTGACAGGCATTGCTATGAGTCTCCAGGTGGGGAAGAAATCTAGGATAGAGTCCCACTTTTTAGGCTGAACAAGTAAGTGAATAATGTGCCATTTGCTTTAAAGAGGAAGAGTACTGGAGAGGGCATTTGAAGGGTGAATCTAGAGCTCTGTTTTAAGACAATTATTCATGTAGAGATGGACTTAGACATCCTAGAAGAGATCGGTAATTCTGGAGCTAAAAAGTTTTGAGCTTTAGGGTTTCTCAATAAAGTCTTATTTCTATGTATATGATGATAACAGCTTACTGAGAAACCCTGAAGCCAAGAAACTGAATAATAACTGATCACTGATAATAGATTTTGCATAAGACAAAGATGGTGTGAATGGTTTATTGGGAACTTGGTCAGGACTAGACGTTTTCAGAAGAGGTCAGTCTACCTAACTTGGGTTATGTACTTCAGGATAGATCCAGTGCTTGGAATTTTATGGTCAAAAACTTAGTATGTCTACATTTTGAAAACCAATTCCTTTTCTTTTTTTTTTGGAGGGGGGAGCAAAGGGTAGCCCTGAGAGAGACCACAGGATGAAACCAGACCAGGAAGTATCCTATAGAGGGAGGCAAGGCCAGAAAGTGTGCTTTTTTTTTTTTTTTTTTGTTAAGAGAAAGAAAGCAGTAGAATAAAAGAGAAAAAAGAAAGAAAGAGAAAGAGGGAGAGAGAACGAGAATCTTGCTCTATTGCTCAGGATTTCATTTAAATCTGTGAAATGCTTATACAATTACTAAAAAGTGATTTATTTCCTATTATGTGATCACTTTTAGAATAGGTATGATATAACATTGAAAAAAATATATATTTTGTGGATATGGGGTGGTAGGTTCTGTAAATATTTATTAAATTTGCTTGTTCCAGGTCTGAGTTCAAATCGGTGTTTGTTTTTTTTCTCTCCATTAGGTTGGTAGGTCTACCTCCATCCCTTTATGTTAAGTCTTTGTGTATCCTTGCCTATAAGAAAGGTCTGAATACAGTGTACCGATGGGTTTTAACTTTTTATTCAGTTTGTCTAACTGTATGTTTTGATTGGGGCATTTAATCCCTTTAAGTTTAGGCTTAATATTGATAAATGTGAATTTAATACTGTTATTTAAGGCTAACTAGCTGTTTGCCCATTAGTTGATGTAAATTCTTCATTGTTGTAATATTCTTTACTTTTTGATAAGTTTTTAGGATAACTGATGCTGGTTGTTCGTTTCTGTATATAGTGCTTCTTTCAGAAGTTGTTGCAAAACAGGCCTGGTGGTAATGAAGTCTCTGAGTTCTTGTTTGTTGGCAAAAAATTTTATTTTTCCTTGGCTTGTAAAACTTAGATTAGCTGGATCTGTGATTCTGGGTTGAAAGTTTTTTTCTTTAAGGATGTTAAATATTAACCCCCACTCTCTTCTGGCTTGTAGAGTTTCTACTGAGAGATCTGCTGTGAGTCTGATAGGCTTCCCTTTATGGGTAACCTGGCCTTTCTCTCTGG
>PVKP010019559.1:0-42232 GCA_004027715.1 Plecturocebus donacophilus | reverse complement strand
GATCTGTGTGATTTCCCCTGCGGGGACACACTGCGCAGGCTGAAACAGCGGCGCTGAGATTCGTAGCGCTTTTTTGCCCGGGAATCTCCTGGGCTGGCTCCCTGATTCAGTCCCCTTTTTAATCCGCCTTCCCGTAGCTCCACTCGCCAGTTAAAAGGGCGCACAGACCAGTGGATTTTGTGCGGAGAACCGCCGCGCCAGCCCAAACAGCCGCACTGGCGACCCGTGGGGCTGCTCCGCCTGGGGATCTCCTGGTCTGGGGGTAATAAAAATCCGTCTGGAAATGCGGCGTCCACTCACCCTCTGCACTTTCACTGGGAGCTGCAATCCTGAGCTGCTCGTAATCGGCCATCTTCGCCTCCTAGTCGAGAAAATGATCTTTTAACAGAAGGCATCACTTTCCGAGACTCACTTTCTTCAGGGCAAGAAGTTTTACTAGTATCTGAAGCAGATATTAAAGCTGAGGAATTTCTTTCCTTCAGATATTGCTGGTCTCTAATCAGACCAGGTATTGGCAAATGCCTATTCTTTTCCAGATATGATGAGTTGAAAGGTATAGATATGTAGATGTACAATGGAAAAGATTTGGAACTAGCAGTTAGGAGTTACATATTTTACTTGTACTTAACATTATATCTCGACCTTATTTGAAAATAAGATCCTCATATATTTAGTTCATTAAGATAAGGTCAATAGGTAGGCCCTAATCTGACTGATATCTGCATGAAAAGAAGAAATTCAGACATGGAGGTAGATTACACATATGGAGAATGCCATATGAACATGAGGCAGAGATCAGAGTAACACACCTACAAGCCAAGGAATATCAAAGATTGTCAGCAAACCACCAGAAGCTAGTACACAGGCATGGAACAGGTTCTCACAGCCATCAGATGAAACTGACCCTGCTGACAGCTTACTCTAGGACTTTTGGGTTCCAGAACTGTGAGATAATCAATTTCTGTTGTGCAAGCTGCCTAGTTTATGGAACATTCTTAGAACGGCCCTAAAAAATAATACAAATGCCATTCTTCAAACCAGCCAAGGCCAACCAGGAACTCTGCTAGGAGACAATCACATCTGCAACGTTATTGTTACTGCCCACACATTCATCGTAATTTTCCTTATGGTAATACCAGTCATAACTGAGGGTTTCAGACACTAGCTAGTCCCTCTGATAAACGGCATTCCCCCAGATAAATAATATGAGCTGCTGACTTCTCCTCGCCATCTTCTCTTCTCCCACTTGCATCCTCAACAGGGGAAGCCGGCCCTGGAACCAGCTGAACAGTGTATCCCCTTTAGCAAGGAACCGAGCACATGCAGGAGCCTCTGGATCTCACCATCTTGGCAGGTGTTTCTTCTATTTTAGGGGCCGTTAACTTCATTACCGCAGTTATTAACACAAGATCCCCATATGTTAAACAATAAAACTTCAATTATTAACTGAAACCCACCACCATGTCTCAGTATCAAACACCTTTTCCTCTCATTAGTCCTCATCGTCGCAGTCCTTCTACTCCTTTCTTCCCCAGTCCCAGCTGCCAGCATTACTATTCTAACTGACTGTAACTTCAACACTACACACTTTGACCCTGCTGGCGGGGGTGACCCTATCTTGTATCAACATTTATTCTGATTCTTTGGTCACCTGGAAGTCTATATCCTTATCCTACAAGACTTCGGGATAATCTCCCATATCTTAACATATTACTCTGGAAAAAGGAAGCATTTGGGTATACAGGCATAGTATGAGCCACAGTATCAATTGGCTTCTTAGGATTTCTCATATGGGCTCATCACATATCTGCAGTAGGAACAGACATAGACACGTGAGCATACTTCACCTCCTCTACTATGACTATTGCCATCCCTACTGGCGTCAAGGTCTTTAGCTGATTAGCTACACTGCATGGTGGTAACATCAAATGATCTCCCACAATATTCTGAATCCTGGGATTCATTTTCCTCTTCACAGTAGAAGGTCTAACCAGTATTGTCATAATTAATCACTAGGTATTGTCTTACATGAGACATATTATGTTGTAGCCTATTTCCACTACAGTCTATCAGTAGGAGTGGTATTCACCATCATAAGAGGCTTTATCCACTGATTCCCCCTATTTTTAGGTCATATACTTAATCAGACCTATGCTAAAATCCACTTCACCATTATATTCAAAGGTGTTACTTTAATCTTCCTTGGTCTGTCTGGTATGCCCTGACATTACTCCGATTATTCCGATGTGTCTGCGGCAAGAAATATTATCTCATTCGTAGGCTCATTTGTCTCACTAACAGCAGTTACACGAATAATCTTTATAATCTAAGAAGCCTTTGCTTCAAAACAAAAAGTTCTAACAATTGAACAATCATTTAAGATTTAGAGTTACTTTACAGTTGTCCACCACCTTACTGCACATTCAAAGAGCCAACCTACACGAAAACCTAAACAAGAAAGAAAGGAATCAAACCCCCAGAAACTGGTTTCAAGCCAATCCCATAACCTCTACGACTTTCTCAATAAGATATTAATAAAATCATTACATAACTTTGTCAAAGTTAACTTATAGGTTAAATTCTGTATGTCTTAATGGTTCATCCAGTTCAATTAGGCCTTCAAGATTTAACATCCCCTATTATAGAAGAACTCTCCATATGACTCACTCTCCATGACCACACTCTTATATTTTCCTAATTAGTTTCCTAGTCCTATATATTATCTCCCTAAACTCACAACAAAATTAACTCATGCCAACACCACAGATGCCCAGGAAATCAAGACTGTCTGTACTATTTGACCTGCCGTTATCTTAGTTTTAATTTCCCTCCCATCCCTACATGTTCTGTACATATAAGATAAGGTTAACAACCCTCCTCTTACTGTCAAAGCAATTGGTCACCAATGATAGTGAAGCTAAGAATATACAGAGTACAAAGAATCAGGCTTCAATTCTTACATAGTCCCAGCAGCTGACCTAAAGCCAGGAGAACTTTGACTCCTCAAAGTTGATACCCGAAAGATTCTCCCAATAGAGATCCCACCCATATATTAATCTTATCCGAGGATGTCCTGCACTCACGTCCTTGCCTCAAAACAGATGCAACCCCTGGACACTTAAATCAAACTACCTTGACTGCTACATGTCCAGGCCTTTACTATGGGCAGTGCTCAGAAATTTATGGATTTAAGTACAGTTTTGTAACTATTGTCCTAAAATTAATCCTCTTAAAATACTTCAAAACCTGATCCACATTCACACTATAATATCATGGTAAAGCTACCCAGCATTAACCTTTGACGTTAAAGATGGAGAGGATCTGCACCTCTCTGCAGTGAATGCCTCAACTAGATACTTCCACATGATCTATTATTAACTTGTCAAGGATCATGATTTTATTCTCCATTACTCAGTTAAAATTATCAAATGTCATTTATCATACACCCCCACACCAAAAATAATCAAAACACAAAGACATAAAATCCCCTGAGAATTAAAATGAATGAAAATATATTCACCTCTTTTACTAGCCTGACAATTGTAGTTCTACCCGCAGTAGTATTAATCATCTTATTTCCCACCATACCATTTCCAACCTCCAGTCATCTAATTAGTAACCAATGATTTCCATTCAACAATGATTAATTAGTTCAACTTGTACTAAAACAAATAATAATTACCCATAACATGAAAGGGCAAATCTGATCACTTATGCTGATAGCCCTAATTCTCTTCATTGCCTCAACCAATCTCTTCAGGCTTCTACCACATTCATTTACATCAACTACCCAATTATCAATAAATCTAGGTATAGCAATCCCCTTATGAGCAGACACAGTAATTACAGGCTTCTGCTTTAAAATGAAAGTCTCCTTAGCTCACTTTTTACCACAAGGCAAACCTATGCCACTTATCACTATACTAATGATCATTGAAACTACTAGCCGATTCATTCAACCAGTGGCATTAGCTGTGTGATTAACAGCCTACATTATAGCTGGACACCTACTAATGCATTTATTTAGAGGAGCCACACTAGTACTATCAACTATTAGTCTTCCCACAGCTTCAATCACTCTCATTATTCTAATCCTACTGACCATTCTCGAATTCACCATAGCCCTTATGCAAGCTTATGTCTTTATACTACTGGTAAGGCTTTATCTATGACAGCACATAATGACCCGCCAAACACATGCCTACATATAGTCAAACCCAGCCCCTGACCACTAACAGGCTCTCTCTCAGCTCTCCTAATAACATCTGGCCTGGTCACGTGATTTCACATTAACTCTATCACTCTTTTAACCTACACATAGTATAGTTTATCTTATCTACCTGATTATTCAGGGCCTCCTATGCATCCTGTTGGTGAGTATCCACTTAATTTGTGTCTTTGCCTGCAGAAGCATCCTTCCCTCTCTAACTGAGGATTTTAGGTTTTTCTTTACAGAGATAAAAAGAGTATCTGCATCATTAAAAACAATTATGTTTAGGCCACAAATTACAGTGTAGGATGCCACCATTGAAAACAGCTGCCTGAATCAAGGGGAAATATTAGAGTTTTTGAGAAGGAAAGAGCAATGGCAGTACTTCACCTTCAGAAACAAGATAAGCTTTGTTACTATAGCATGATTGGAACAGTAGTGAGAATAATTTTACCCAAAGAAGCATCTGTGGTTACTTGTTGATAGTCATCACTGTGACTGATGTGTGTGTATTTACTAAACTGTTGCCTTAGTCATTCAGCGGCCCTAGTAGGTAATAGTCTAAATAATTCTCCCAGTCAGCAGAACTTTAAAACATTAATTTTGAGTGTTCACTTTGGAAGAAATGGCCAGAGACACATATTCACATAATTTATTGGGGAGTGGCTAATGATCTGGCTGAACTTTAGAGAAAAACAAAACAAAACAACAAACACTAATGACATGTTCTGGGGAAGAAGTTTTAGAATGGACCTTTCATAAAGGCACAGACTGATTGGATACTCACCAACAGGATGCATAGGAGGCCCTCAATAGTCAGGTAGATGAGATAACCGGTCCTATGTATGCCACTGTTCCCTCTTTATCAGCCACTGCAGGCCTTGCTTGACATCAGAATGTTTTCCCAGTGGAAACAACAAAGTCTCTATTGTAAAGGAAGCTCAGATGGTCACCTGTCTTTTAGTTGCATTCGTCTTTTATGCTATTGAATTCAGAGGTAAAAGAAAGGCTTACTATCTTGCCGAGGATGACTCCAAACAGAGAGCTATAATATATAATGGGGACCAATGTGGTTTTTATGTAAAAGAGAATGCAAAGTACAGAAACTCAACCCAGGCAGGACCACTAATAATGCAGATCCTTCATGCATAAAGGCACAGTCGCCATGCCAGCTAAAACTCCCTGGCATGCTATGATGCCGACTAAAATCAAGATGATCATAAAATGGTTAATAGAAGGAAGAAGTTGCAAATACCATCCATGGCCATCTATCCAGTTTCATGAATGTGCTCTTATTATATATTTAATTATTTTATTTAACAAATTATATATTTGCATACATTAATTTTTCCATTTTCTCTTTTTCCTTACATTGAATATAAATTCATTAATATTACTTAGTCCAGTATTTCAATGTTTCAGTTATAAATATGCCTGTATCCACATATGTCTGTATGGATACATAGATAGTTTTGTAACTGATTAGAAGATAAATGAATTTCACACTGACATATATGAATGGCATATCAGACTTTGTATCTCCTCTCTCAAGGAGAGGATGAAAAGTCTTCAGTTATGTGGTAGTTATAGCACATTAACCTAAAGCTTATTCAAAATTTAAAAATAAAAAAAGCAATGTATAGAAAAATGAATTGTCAGATTATCAGTTTTCAACTTGACATTATCGCTGTCCTTTTCCCAGTCTCATCTGCATGTTAGGAACTATATTAGCTAGAAGTGTCTCTCTTGTTTTATTCAAGTTTAATTTACTAATGAAGAGAACCCATTCCAAGGTATGAAGAAAAGAAGGAGAAATCAAATGTAGTCATATGCATGGAGATGTGAGATTCTCAGCAGCTTCCCACTTTTCACTAAGCACACTTTGCTTTGCTGCTAGAAACTAAAATAAGAGGTGAATGCTTCATAAAAATTCCTGAGAATTACAGAAGGTTTGTAGTACATCTTTGATAACAACATACCATCACCTTGATCTTTAAAGTGAGCTTTCCAGTGTATGCTTATTTAATGTCTGGCAGTAGCTTACCTGATTTTTAGTGGACTTTTCACTAATATTCCACCAGTTCTTACAACAGTCATCTAAATTTATATTAAACCATTTATACTTTGCATAGAGTGGCTTCTATTTTCTAATCAAGTTCTGAATTATACAGTGAATAAGGCCTGGACCAGGGACATGAGTGTAAAAATATATAGATTTTCACTTTACGTAATCATATAGTTTATTTTTTGAATGGATAAGAATATGAGTAGAATATGATGAGTTACAAGTTAATCATACTCTATGATGTTGTTTATTTGAGGAATATATTTATCATGTGTGCATTATGTGTGGTTTTTAAAAAAAATATTATGACTCATGCAACAAAATCCCTGAAGTTTAGCAATAAGGACATGCTCTCATCTAAATTAATTATTAATAGGGAAGTTTTCCTGTGGATAAATCTGAAGTCTTACATTCTATTTAACGTATTTGTAATACTGCATTTGTATTTTCTTTATTTTAAAACTGGTACCAGATAATCCCAGCCCTTTGAGAGGCCGAGGCATGTGGATCACCTGAAGTCAGGAGTTCAAGACCAGCCTGGATAACATGGTGAAAACCCATTTCTACTAAAAATACAAAAAGTTAGCCGGGCATGGTGGCACACACCTGCAATCCCATATACTTGGGAGTCTGAGGCAGGAGAATTGCTTGAACCAGGGAGGGGGAGGTTGCAGTGAGCCGAGGTCACATCATTGCACTCCAGCTTGGGTAAGAAGAGTGAAACTCTGTCACAAAAAAACAAAACAAAAACAACAACAAAAAAATGGTACTAGAATATTTTTCCATAACTGTTGATAACGTTTTATTTTATTCTGCAAAGCCATCATTGACAACTGTAGAACTAAAATTAGTAGGAAATTTATGCGGAAAAATTTACTCAATTTTTAGTTCACCTTGGGAGTTAGCTTGTGAAGTAGTGAAATATCTGCCTTATCTTAGTCACTATTGCTGTTTCTTACTATTATAAACCTGTTTTAATTAAATGTCTTATTGCTCGGTTACATATGTATGTACAATGTAAATTAATAATTTTAGCTTAATTCTCTTAGAGTCAACGCCCATATGAAATCTGATTACAGCTTTAAATGTCATCATGCCCATATGCAATGCCCAAGAAATATTCAAAATCAACCTGTAAGAAGTGAATAAAGACCTCAGTACAAAAAAGCATCCTGCAGCAATATGCTTTATCTAGACTGTTTGCAGGACTATGTAGGCAAACCCATTTACACTTTTTTTTAGAAAACCACTGAATTATATAACGAAGAAGAGCAACAGAAATCAGAAAACATGGAACAAGATAGGCACTAGAAAAAATTGGTTAAATTTGGAATTGTCTTTGAGTATTGACTTTACAAGTCCATATTATTTTCAAATATTATTTTATTTTAATATTAATAAATTATTTATTGGCTAGTTCTTAGTATGTCATAGATTATAGATATACTCTTGCACAGGGGATAAGGTAGTTTAATCAATAACAAAGAAATGTGGTGTACTAAATTTACTTATATAAACAAACGACTAACAATCATTTAGAAGAAAATTATGGATTTTAGAAACAATAATTGTAACAAGTCTATTAGAGACCCTTTGATGGACAAGAAATATCAATATACATAGTCTTATCAATGACTGTGACACTATAATATAATTTGAAATAACTGAATTATTAGGGTCAATTGAAGACAATGTGATTTTGGGTGATAAACTATAATCCATTCATTGAAGTCAATTAGTAACTAAGTCTGTAATAATTCCCTTCAAACAAACGATTATATTGTTTCTTATTACAATAGTTTAACAGAAAAGCCAAGATATCAAATGCAGTAGCACGTAGAGATGATTCACAATTTCTAATGTAGTCAGAAATGAAATCTTCTCATACTTGATACTACTAAATGTAAGGAGCCTAGAGAAGAGCATTGAAAAATAAACAAATAATACATACTGAGAGTCTTCTAGGTGGTGGTGTACAAAATATTGCTACCATGTCTAAAACAATTACAAATGAACTTTGAAAACCTTATGCTAACTGAAATAAGCCAGTAACAAAAGGACAAATAATGTATAATTCCACTTATAAAACATACTTAGAGTCATCAAATTCATAGAAACTGAATATAGAATGTGTGGTTGACTAAGGGAAGAGGGGAATGCAGAATTACTGCTTAATGGGTACAGCTTCAGTTTGGAAAGATGAAAAACGTTCTGGAGTTAGATAGTGGTGATAGTTACACAGCAATGTAAATATACACAATGTCACCAACTATACCCTTAAAAATGGTTAAAATAATAAATTTTACGATATGTGTATTTTACCACAATTTTTAATAAATAAATAAATAAATGCAATTATTAGACATTAATCCTACTTTCAAAAAGCAGGTGGTCTGTTCAGGATATAGGACAAGAAAAGTCTAATTAGGAGGAATGACACAATAAGACTGCACCTGACAAACTGCCAAATAATCGGTATAGAATTTATGTCTCTTCTAAGTGCATACCTGGTTATGGCTGTGGCAAATTACTCATCACTAATGGGCTTGCTGCCTCTGCAACCCTTAGAGCCTCTATTTAGGTTGTCTCCA
The DNA here is from genome assembly GCA_004027715.1 of Plecturocebus donacophilus. NCBI lineage: Eukaryota > Metazoa > Chordata > Mammalia > Primates > Pitheciidae > Plecturocebus > Plecturocebus donacophilus. The sequence goes on along the minus strand of PVKP010019559.1, from coordinate 33,366 downwards.
ATCTTGTAAAGAGATGTCCTAGCTTACTCAGTGTGCTCCGCAGTTCTACTGGTTTTCTGCACATCTCATGAAATGAAAAGTTTGAGAAGAATTGTATACCAAGTGTTAGAAGTTTAGAAAAAGAGAGATTACTATGGTTCGGAGTAGATTTGTGGAACTATGTAAACATGAAAATATTTAGATCTTAAAATATGAGTATGGTTTTCATAAGCATTCTGGTTTGATAAATTGCTGGAAATAGGTCAGAGGTAAGAAAGTATCAGGTACATGCAGGAAATAATGACAAATAAGTATGATTTTAGCAAAAATGATACTATACGTGAACAGTGGAAGATACATTTGGGAAGCAAGCTAAGGAAAGCTTTGGAAGGCCCACAAATGGTGAGTGGGAGTAGGTAAAAGGGAGCCATTGAAGAGTTAATGTCGGATTTTTGAGTTCAGTTTTCTTCATAAATTACCAGGTAATGGCCATAAAAATAATCTTTCTTAATAGACTTTTTCTTAGTTTTAATATAGAGTGAATGTTTTGACTTTTTAAAGGAACTGTTTCACTTAAATCTAATTGTTAGACTTTAACCAAGACCTAAGAATAATTTTTATAATGTATATATGTGTATTTTCAACATGTATAAATATTTGACAATTAAAGAAAATATTTGGTTTATGAGGTCTGAACAACTAAAGAAAATGTGTGTATATTTGAGCAATTACTTTGGAATGTAGTACCCAGTCCTCTATAATGTTTTATCTATATAATGAAGTTGTATACAATAGAATTTTTAAAACCCTTAAAGCAGAGAACTGATGCAGCAGATATTTCCCATTTCTGAGTCAGTTTATGTGATTCTTCCTATAATTCTGTTACATTTTGCTGAGATCTCAATTTAATGAGATGTATAGGGACTCAGTCGAGATGATTTCTCTGCTAACCTGACTTAGTGTTTAATCACAATTTTTTAGCCACTTATTGCAATTAAAAAAAAAAAAAACACTACCATTCTCTGAGACCACCTTGATCTGATAATTGGAGGTCCCTGTACCTTATTATTGTATGTCATTCGTGTGTCATGACTGGAGTAGCCTCTGAGTTATGTGAAAAATGTTGTCTTGAAACACCATGTATGATTTACGATGATTGTTTTTTTCTCAATTTAACTCTATTCTGCAGGGAACTGAGCATGAATCAGTCCTCAAATCACCCTGGGGCTTCTGAAGCAGAGGCAGGAAAACCGTGAGCTCCTCACAGCTGGCAAAGGCCACTTCTTCCCAAGTGAAGATATATCACAACTGGTCCCAGCAAAGTACATATTTCTAAATGTCCTTAAATTTCGTCAGGTTACCTACTTCAGTCATGAAACTAAAAAGGAAAATTCATAAACTAGAAGGCTTAAGCAAGAGGATTCACAATAAACTTAAGGTCTGGAATCATGGTACTGGTAATTTGAATACCTATTCACATTTCCTAAGATTATTTTTTCTATGCTCGTTAGCTAGCAACAACCTTTCCATTGTCCTAAAAGTATTCTGAGCCCAAATCAACTGCAAACAAGGCTGCTAATAGCAAATTTATTTATAATTAATTGAGGGCTTATGAGGGTACAATAATACTAGGTGTTGCAGCATGAAATTTTAAAAAGTTGCGTTGTCCCTGTTATTTTGAAATTAACAGTTTACAAAACTGAAATATGTAAACTGTAAATCTGTAAATTGGAAAATTATGCAAATATTTTAAAATACAAATTCTTATTTTTCATCATTTTTGGATAATTGTTTTAATGTGACTGACAGCGATGATTATAAGTGTGTAAGGACACACACATTGCCTTTTGAAACTGATTTGATTAGTTACTCGAATCACGTTTACTTATTAAAAGCAAATTTTAAAAATTACATTGCTGACTTTCATTTTAGGAAGGGACTTTATTTTATAATATGCTGATAGTAATTGGCCACTCAACTTTTCTAATATGCTTCCAGTGATAGAAATTAACTAATTGTAAATTAGATATTGTGATGGGTAGAAATATAGAGAGGGTTTGAGGGCAGAGGGAAGTAATTTTATAAAAATTAGCACGGCAAACTGATGGGTGAAAGAATATATGACTGTTGTCATTTTCAAACTTAATTACATAAGAATAAGTAGCTGTTTGCCAGGCAACCGCAGCCTTAAGACGTAGCTAGCATTCAGCTTTCATGAGGGATGCCCCGAGTTCCAGTTCCATCTCAACTTATTCCTGGAATTGTATTGCACTTCTCTTTCTTTAGGGTGGTGATTTCTGGATGTTAATTGTCATTCTCAGGGTTTGTTTGTTTTTTTTTCACGAGGGAGCACGCTTTCTTATGTCCTGTGCTTTTCTTTACCCAGAGGTTGGGAAGAGTTTATTCGCTGCTTGCCTGCAACGTTGCCACTAAACCCTTCTGACTCCTGAGTTTCAGCTCCTTCGTGCTAAAAGAAAACCTTGGTACCTTCAAGTAATAGTTGCCTGGTAACTTACCTATTTTGACCTTCACAATCTAATATTTTCCTAGGTAATCATACTTCCCTGTCTACAAAGTATTAACAAGTCTCCCAAGGGCAATGCTGGGAGCTAGTAATATGTGAACATCTGTGTCACTCTTAGCTTTTCTTATCAAAATGGAGTAAGACATCATCGCTATCCTATCTCGGGGGAAATTTATGGCTTGTAAAGACCCATTTCCCAGAACCTGGATTGGCCCTCAAATCCAAGTCTGCTTAAAGGATAAAAATAATGATGTTATTCAAAGGATTAGTTCCCACATTCTCTTCCCTACCTTTGTCAGAGAGCCTAGAGACAATTATATAAATAGAATCAATATATTGATAGTTCCAGATTGCAGACAAGCAAAATAGATTAAGTTTCCACGTGAATTTGTCACATTTCATATAGGGGCCAGGATAAAATGCAATCATTAATTTTCTTGGCTACTCATTATCAACACAATATTAACTTTGAACATAACATTATGATTTACAAATTAGTTTACAGAATTCTGCTCTTTCAAATAAACATGACCATAATGAGTAAAAGCTTATTATAATATTGTATAGACTATATGGTACCTGTTATTGCCAACTAACACACTCTATAACAGATGAAACCATATTTTAGAGGTTTGACATTTTCAGTTAGCTTTCTTGATGGATAACTTTCTGTGCAATTGATCAGGAGTAATAGAAGATTTTCTGCAATTAACCAGTCCTTTTGCTGTTGATCCAGTTTTAACAGGCTTTAAAGGGTACAAAATGTTCAAAACAGTTTGATTAAACTTCAGATCAATTTCAAAATTGTACCTATACATGTTTAATACTGGAGAGTAGAACAACTAAGAATGTGATTCTCATTCCAGTTTTAGCTTTTTGTTGCATTTCTTATCAGACATTAAAAATTGCCGAGGTGCCTGCAGCGTCAGAAATTTTCAGTTTTCCAAAATAGTCCCCTGTCATTTCTCTAAGGAAATGCTGTCTTGATTTTAGTCATTAAGTCCTTGCTCAGCCGAAACAAAAACAAAACTGCAGAGCTTAATGTAACACACCTCTCCTGCTGAGTCCCCATCGGTCCAGGTGTTAAAATTTGGGCACTTTTTTTTTCATGCCCTTGATATATGAAAACAAAACCAGAAGGAAGCTTGTTGAGGAAACTGTGTTTTAAACAGTAGTAGCTCAATCTGCTGATTTACAGGCTCCTGATTTACAAGCTGTGAATGAATTGAAGCCTTCAGCAACAGGAAGCTCTGCCATTGGGAAACCCTATAGCTACAGCTGGAGCCCAGGGACCTGCTTGACTGCTTACAGGAAAAGTCACTCCAGGAGCTCCCTGCAATCAGTTGTTAAGGAGAAGGAAATGTCTTCAGTGTTCTTACATGGCTCTTAATCAGATACTGACAGAGTGCCTTTGATCAACGCATTTGCACCGTGAGGTTACCCGTAGGGTTCAGGGTGTCCACACAGAGTTCACAGTCAGCTCCAAATGGACACGACTAACAGAGAGACTATTCAAACCCGATCCTGTTGCTGGCTCCGCGTCTGTCCTCTCAACCTCCAGGGTCTGCTGTGAGCATTCATGAACTACATTTTTCAAATATCTTTCCATCTCCGAACCAGAACTGAGCGCAAACCATGCGGCGTTGCTGCGGAGGCCTGTTTGTTACTTGGCCATCTCCGCGTCTTGATTGAAAGCTTAGACACCAGCTGCCCTGTGTCAGGCCTGTGCTAACACAGCAGTGCAGGGAAGGAAACCTCAGGGATCACTGGTGGGTGAAATGGCCCTGGCTGTGTTATTTTTCATTTGCCAGCTTCTTGGGTATCCAGACCGTGACTTGAAATGAAACTACTGTATGGCAGAACAGAAAAACAAAGTTGGTGCCAAGGTGCCCAAGAAAGCAGTTCGCAAGGTGCATCCCAAATTGGTTGAGGCAGGAGTTATGTATTTTTCTGTCACTTTAATTGCCTGTGAAATATTTCATGTATTTTGTGTGAGTAGACAAGATGGATTAACTCCATTTTGTTGCAGAGAAAAAGAAATTACTGGTTCTGCACTGAACTTGACGTGGGGAGATATGGATGAGGTGATGCTACTACGTTCTTTGAGTGTATATCACTCATGACAGAATGAAAGTTTCTCTCTTTATACTGATATATTCACTGGATAATATAGAGAAATAGAAACAAAAATAGTGCATGAAATCGTGCAAAACTACGGATTATGGTCATGTCTAAAATAGGGATTAAAAAATTGTAACAGAAAACCAAAATCGAAGAAGAGCTTTTTTTAAAATTTAAATGTTGACATGTGATTGACAATACGTCAAGAGTTACTAAGAAAAAAAGGCAATTCTTAGAAAGAAATCCGTTTTTAAAAAGTACTTGCATCACTATTTTAAACAGTAAATATAAAATTCAAAATTCAGCTACTTTTATAGTACTCAGACCACTTGGTTTTCATGAGAAAAGCACACACAGGAAATTGAAGAATTACTTTGCATGCTCTAGTTATTGACCTGTAAAAATAAATAGGGAAAAAACCAGTGAGGCAAAATAAGAGATAAGTGGTTATGGTTACTTTTTGATATATTACCTTGAACTTTAGAGTGATTAAAGTTTAGTAAAGGTATTTTTTCCTTGTATTTTTTCACACTGGCTAAAGTTATGATAATTTAGGGGAGTAGTTAATAACTTGACCTCCCAGGCATCAACATTTATTTCAGATGGAGTCTCACTCCACTTATTGGTTGAGAATTTGGATGCTGTAATTCATACAAATGAATTGCAATCTAAAGTAAGTAATTTTCAAAGCCTTTGTCTCTAGAATTCACTTATCTTTCAGTTAAATTCGATTTCATGAAGAACCAATTTTAAAAGTCAGAATAAATTTTTTTTTCTAATTATCAAGTCTGATACTTTAATATGGCTTAGCAAAATAACAGCACCAGTATAATGGCAAATTGCTAAGTCAGGAAAATTTGTTCAAGAGTTTGAAATGAGCAAAAGAGATCACCGGGTGTCCTTTGAATGGAATGCTGATCATTGGATAACTGCCCCTCTGGGATTATCTGATTCTACAGAGGTATCCATCTGTGATAGACAGAAGTTAACCTGGAGAACCTGGAATAATGCAAATACTTCCTGGAAACGATTCCTGCTCATGGCAATGCAAATGAATCTTGTACAGAAGATCAATCTTGATAATTCACATATGAATGAGTCCTAACATCTTACTATACTCCTCGTTAATTAGTGGGTTAAATAAAATCTTCGACAACTGTTCATTTCATATTAGTATGAGAGTCACTATTACACCTGTCTTAAAATTATATTTTAACAGACATGAGGCAGATAAAAAGAGCTCTTTCAGTTAAAATAAAATCTAATTTATTGCAGTGTTCTCTTAAAATAGTGTTACTAAAATAATAAATGTTAGATCTGCATGCTAAAAATACTCAAGAAAAAGTCTAGAATGCACATTGCAGAGGAATATTTTTGTTTCATTTATTAATGTTTCTCAAGAACCTAGGGCAGTGTTCTTTTGTGTGCATTCAGTGTTTGTTGTTCCATATAGAGACAGAAAATAAATATTCAAATCGAACAGAAAGGAAAAACATAATCAAATCTAACAGAAAGATAATATGCAAATATGCAAATATCAAAGGAAAAGTAGAAATCTTACTTCTCCTTCTTCTAAAAAAATCCATTTTAGAAGGTGTCAAATTCCATATTATACTCCAGAAAGAGTGAGAATAAAACTTTTAAAATTATTACCTGATATCTCAAGGGACTTTTTAAAAACTTTGTTTTCATTTTCTCTCTTCTGTTTTTAAATAACCATCATAAAAAAACTTGCTAATTTGAAAATACGAATGTAATCTAGGGATCTGTCAGTTGAACTCAGGACAGTGATTGTGAAGACCTCAGTAGTCAGGCTGGACTTTGTTTTTTTTTTCTTTTTTTCTAGTATAAATAATAAATGAAAGTTTCTACAGAATTAATATATTGCATAGAATCAGATCATCTTTTTCCTTCACAAAACCTGTAGAAAATAAACATGAATTAGGAGGTCAGCTTAAACTCTTTCATTTTATAAACAATTACACTTTAGGTCAACTTCTGGATAAGAAGATACCTACTTTTCAGGTCTCAGGAATGAACATCTTTATATTTCTTATCCATCCACAAAGGCAGAATGCAGGACCAATTATATTGTGTGACTTCATTTATAGTAGCAGAGTCCAACTGCCTACTAGATACATTCAAACTTCTCTCACTCCACATCTATAATACTCTAGCCACATATTAAATTTATAGTAAATAAAAGACTCCTTATCTTTCACTAAAGCTAAAATATGTATGTGACTCACTTTTTGATAGAAATATTCCCTATCAAAATAATAAATACAGATTCAGACTTTTGACATAAATATTGCCTTCTCTTAAAGAAGTAGTATGTGAAGATTTTATAACATGATCAAGTTTTGAGAAAAGGTTTGGATTAAGAAAAGAAGAAGAAAGAAAAAAACATGGAAACTCCAGAACATTAAGGATACAATGTCTCCATGAGAAGGGACAAATGATGTGGAATAGGACTAGGATATGGAGGAGGGAGTAAAACAAATGCAAAGCATCTGTGGCTGTTTTACAACTAAGAGTTTATTTCTCTAATATTCACTGAAGAATTTTAAAGCTTTTACTTCATCAACTATACCTAACCTTGTGTTTTATCTATATACCCTATACATTTGAGAAAATGACAGTGTAATTTTGTTTTTATAATTTAAGGTTAAAGATCACTTATATTATCTGAGTAAATTGTAGTAAAACCAAAGCTTAGCCAATATACTGAATAAAGAAAACAACTCAATTGTCATTACATCATGTCCACTGTTTTTCAATAAGCTCTCCATTAAGTCTGGCTATCGCTTGTTAGGATGACTTATAAAAAGCAATTGCTATTTTATATTAGCTGCTAGTTGAGCGTTCAGTGTTACTTACTTTTTGACAGTTTAGGAAGTACAGATAATTTTCCTTATACAAGAATTCCTGATGATAATTTGCAGAAAAAAATATGATTTGATGTTATAATAGAAATTACATTTTGACATAAATTTCCAGTGTTGTATAAAATTTGTAATGTCTTTGTAGGATGTTCTTGATTTAATCACACAAAAATATCAATTTTTCATCCAAAATGTTTAAGGATAAGAAGGGGGTCTTCAGAAATTTGTGAGAAGATGGAAGATACAAGAAATAAACATATTTAGCTAAAACATTTAAAAAATAAATTTAAAAAGTTCATCCCCCATAATGATTTGGACAATTAGAACATAATAAAGTGACTTTATTACTGACTTAAGATGTAATGACTCTACTGTTTCAAAGTTGCCTCGGAAACTGCCCGGACATACCTCCTACAAGTCATTTCTTTTTAGAGCTTTATTTAAGAATAATTGACAATTCACATAATAAACAACAAATATTTAAAGAATTCAACTTGATGACTTTTGACATGTAAATATACCTAGAGAAGTATCATTGCAATCAAATTAATGGAAATATCAAGCACCCCAAAAGGTTTCTCATGCTCTTTTATAATCCTTCCTTCCTGATCTCCCTGCCCTATCCTCTATCCTGCACCCAATCCCAGACAATCTCTGGTCTGTTACCTATAACTATAGATTAGTTTGCTTTCCATGGATTTCATATCAATAGGTTCAATTATTCCACATCTTTACCAATACTTGGTTGGTTCGGGCTTTTTAATTTTCAGCTTTCTAAAAGCCATGTACAGGTATCCCATTGTGGTTTTAATTAGTATTTCTCTAATAATAATTCATATATACAACTGTCTGTGTGCATATGCTTGTGGAATATTTTTACATATTTTTCAGTAAAATGTCTATTCAAAACTTTTGACCATGTCTTTTGTAAGGTTGTTTGTCTTATGATTGAGTTGCAAAAGTTATTTGTATATTCTAGATAAAAGTTCTTTCTCAGATACATCTTGCAAATATTCTCTCTCAGCCTGTGACTTTTCTTACATTTTCTCAAGTGTTTTTTAAAGAGCAAAAGCCTTATATTTTTATAAGGTCCAGTTTATCAAGATTTTATTTATTGTTTTTGCTATTTGTTTTCTATTTATAAAATACTAGTCCAAACCAAGGTTACTAGAATTTTCATTTTAGTTTTCTTTTCTAGAAAGTGTATTATTTTAGCTTTTACATTTAGAGCAATGATCCATTTTGGGTAAATGTTTTAACATAGATGAGTTAAGGATTAAGCTTAATTTTATTGCCTATAAATATCCTATTTTTATAGTATCATTTGTGGAAAACATTAAACTTTCCCCATTGGAAAATGCCTTGGCAATTTTGCTAAAAATCAATTGAACAGACATGTGTGGGACTGTTTTCAGATTCTCTCTTCTATTTCATCAATTTTTATGTTTGTCTTCACATCAGAGTTATGTTGTATTAATTACTGTAGTTTAATAATGAGTTAAAATAGGTTTCTTTGATAATAACTGTAGTTTCATAATTGTTATATTTATTTTCATTTTAAAATAAGTGTAGTTTATAATTAATATATTCCCTAATTTGTTCTTTTGCAAAATTTTGGCTATTCTAGTTGGTTTGCCTTTTCAAATGAATGTTAAAATTAGCATGTCAGTTTCTAAAAGAAGAGAGAAATGACAAATATTGAATGTGATTGAATTGAATTATATGTCAATTTTGGAAAAGCAGAAATCTTAACATTATGGAATTTTCTGAAGCATGAATGTGATATTACTCACCATTTACTTAGGTCTTCTTAATTTATCTTGGTGACGTTTTTGCAATTTGCAATGTACTGGTCTTACACATCTTTTGCCAGATTTATTACTAAGTATTTTATGTCCTTATTCTGTTGTAAATGGCATTTTTATTTGAATTTAGAATTTTTTTTTGCTAGCATAAAGAAATAAAATCAATTTTTGTGAACTGACATTTATTCTGCAACCTTGCTAAACCCATCTACTATTTCCTCTACCTTTTTTTGGTAAATCTTTAGGAAAATCTTTAGGAGTTTCTACATAAACTATTGATGGCAGCAGTGGCCCATCTGGAGTGGTCACTGTGAAGATGCCAGCTGCAACCGGGAAGGCATTGCTGGAGCTGCACATTCCATCAAGCCAGCAGGAGCCGGGAACAGGTGATAACCTCTTTACAAGTTGGTGGGGCAGGAGCCCCATGTTCCTGGGCACAGCTGAGCCTCCCAACCATAGCTGTGTACCCGGGCATCCCTATGCTCTCAGGAGCCTGAGAAGCCCCCACACTGACAGGCTCAGAATTGCCTGCTCCTGCTGCCTGCCCTCTCCCCGCTGCCAGCACCCACTCCAATTTCAGAGCAAAGTTGAAGCCAAGCCTGGGCACTGCTACAACCCAGCTGGTGTCTATATGCTTAGGGTGGTGCTGACATGACAGACCCCTGCCACCATGGCTCCTTCTGGGCTTTGGGCACTAACAAGCATGGGAGGGAGGGCGATGAGGGGCTGAGGGTAGCTCAGAGTGGGCCTGCAGGCACCCCTCAGCCTCAACGGCCTGGGTGCCTTGGACAACCTGATTGATGGCAGCAGATGGCAGACAGACTGCTGGGCAGAAAGGTGTGGGTCCCCAGTGAAGCCCCCCTCAAACCCTGAAGCCTGAGGGCCAGTCTTGTCAATTCCAGGTGGAGTCCACAGCTCTCAGTGAGAACTTATGTGCTTTTCTGGGCCTGCCCATGGCTGCCCATGGATCATTCAGCATGTACTTCCTCCCTTCTGAGCCCATAAAAATCCCAGATACAGCCGGGCTCACAGAGATGTCTGACTACCAGCTGTGAGAAGGAGCTACCCAATTTGGCTCTCCTTAACCCATCAGATGACCTGCCTGCAGAAAGGAGCTCTACCCACTGCAAGTCTCCTCTCTACTGAGGGCTGCATTCCTCCTTGCCTGCAGAAAGGAGCTCTACCCACTCCAGGTCTCCTTTCTGCTGAGAGGTGGACACACACTGTGATGACCTGCCTGCAGATAGGAGCTACTCACTCTGGGTCTCCTCTCCACTACCTGTGGAAAGGAACTACCCACTTTGGGTCTCCCCAGGGCTATTCTGTCACTCAAAAAAGTTGCTGTCTGCCTTGCTTACTCTCCAGCTGTCTGCATACCTCATTCTTCCTGGACATGAGACAAAAACTAGGGACCCACTGAATGGTGAGATTGAAAGAGCTGTAACACTAACAGGGCTGAAACACATCCCATCCTGACTGGTTGCCATATTGCAGGCAATGAGGAGAAAAGCTCTGCTGCCCTTTAGGGAGCACAGACCTAGGGGGTCCCCAAGCCAGGGGACACCCTCTTTGGGGTTCTGTAGTTTCTGACATCTCCAAGTTTCTGGGTGCAAGACTGCATTCCCCTCCTCTAGACACTGGTACCTACAGCAGAAGCTGCTTGCAGTGCATGAGATCCAGCCACAGGCTTGCATGGAACTGGAACCTGTGCCAGTGCCTGGAGCTACCTACCCACCACCACAGCAGCTGGCATGTCTGGCTGTGCACAGTGGCTGGAACCCACGGCTGCTTGTGCACACACCCCTCAGCATTCCATGCCTGGCTTGTTCTTGGCAGGTGTCAGATTTGGGCCCATTGCATAAGCTAAGTGTAGTCTGCCAGGCCAAGTAGGTGGAATGAGCCCAGCAGGCCTGAACAAAACTCATGCAAAGGTGCCATCAGCCGCAGATGTTTCTGGCTAGAAAAGCAACATCCTGAGGATCCTAAGACACTATCATATTGTCTGCCAATAAAGACAGATTTTCTTCTTTTCTTATGAATGTGTTTTATTTCTTTTTCTTGGTTTAGTGCACTGGAAAATACCTGTATATGTTTAACAGAAATCAGAAATTATATATACTTTCCTTGATCTTTATGCCAAAAAAAAAAAATCAGCATCGCCATTGAGTATAAAGTTAGCTATAAGTTGTTTCTAATTATTTTATTGAGAAAGTTATCTCTTTTTTTTTTTTACTAGTTTCCTGAGAGTTTTTGTCAAGAAAGAGTTTTCTATTTAATACCCCACAGGTATTGCTTGAGGAATTTTTGCCCAGACCTATGTCCTGGAGATTTTCTCAATGTTTTCTTGTTGTAATTTCATAGTTTGAGGCCTTAAAGTAACTAACCCATATTGATTTGAGTTTTGTATATGATGAGAGATAGGGGTCTAGTTTCATTTTTCTGCATATGGATATCCACTGTTTGTTGCAGAGATGATTGTTTTCCCAGTGTATGTCTTTGGCAACATTGTCAAAAATGAGTTCACTATATGTGTATTGACTTGTTTCTAGGTTTCCTATTCTGTTCCACTGATCTATGAATTTTTTTTTATGCCGGTGTCATGCTGTTTTGGTTACTATAGCTTTATAGCATAATTTGAAGTCAGGTAATGTGATCTCTCCAGTTTCGTTCTTTTTTCTCAAGATAACTTCGGCTATTGTGTGTGTGTGTGTGTGTGTGTGTGTGTGTGTGTGTGTGTGTTTCCATAGAAATTTTAGAATTTTTAAAAATATTTTTGGGAGGAATGTCATTGGTGTTTTGATATAGATATCATTGAATCTGTAGGTTGCTTTGAGTAATAAAAACATTTTAACAATACTAATTCCCATGAACATGGAATATTTTTCCATTTTTTGTGTTCTCAATTTATTTTATTTGTGTTTTATAGTTTTCATTATAGAGCTCTTTCACTTCTTTGACTACTAGGTATTTAATTTTATGTGTGGCTATTCTAAATAGGATTATTTTTACATTTCTTTTTCATATTGTTCACTGTTGGTATATAGAAATGCTATTGATATTTATGTGTTGATTTTGTATCTTGCAACTTTTTTATCAGTCAAAATAGTTTTATTTTGGAGTCTCTAAGTTTTTTCAGATGTAAGATCATATCATCTACAAACAAGGATAATTTGACCATTTCCTTTCCAATTTGGGTGCCCTTTATAACTTTCTTTTATCTGATTGCTCTAGCTAGGACTTCCAATGCTATGTTGAATAACCGTGGTGATAATGGACATCCTTGCTATGTTCCAGATCTTAGAGGAAAGGCTTTCAGTTTTTCCCCATTCAGTACAATACTAGTTGTGAGTCTGTTGTATGTGATTTTTATTATTTGAAGTAACTTTATCTTACCCCAAGTTTTTGAGGGTCTTTCTTATGTGGAAATGTTGAATGTTATCAAATGCTTTTTCAGCATCAGTTGATCATTCTAATTTTATCCTTCATTCTGTTGACATGATGTGTCACATTGATTTGCTCATGTTGAACCATCCTTGCATCCCAGGGATAAATCCCACTTGCTCATGATGAATAATATTTCTAATGTATTCTTGATTTCAGTTTGCTAGTATTTTGTTGAGTATTTTAGCATCATTATTCATGAAAAATATTGTCCTGTAGTTTTCTTTTTTGGATGTGTCTTTGTTTGGTTTTAGTATCAGATAATACTGGCCTCATAGAATGAGGTGGAAAGTATTCCCTATTTACCTATTTTTTTTTAATAATTTGAGTTTAATTTGTATTGTTCTTTAAATGTTTGGTAGAATTCAAAAGTGAAGCCATTGGGTTTGGGGCTTTTCTTTACTGAAAGACTTTTTATTATGTTTCAATCTCATTACTTGTTATTGTTCTGCTCAGATTTTGGATTTCTCCTTGTTTAATCATGGCAGATTGTATGTGTCTAGGAATTTGTACATTTCTTCTAGATTTTCCAATTTATTGCCATATAGTTGCTCATAGTACCTACTAATAATCATTTTAAATTCTACAGTATCAGTTGTAAGTCACCTTTATTATTTCTTATTTTATTTATTAGTATCTTGTCTTTTTTTTCTTAGTCTAGCTTAAGATTTGTCATTTTTTTAACTTTTCAAAAAACCAAGTTTTTGTTTCATTGAACTTCTGTATTTTTTCATTTCAATTATTTATTTCTGCTCTGATTTTTATTATTCTTTTCTTCTACTAATTTTGGGTTTGATTTTTCTCTTGATTTTCTAGTCTCTTAAGATGCAATGTTAGATTGTTTATTTGAAATTCTTTTTTTTGATATATGCATTTATCACTATAAACATCTATCGTAGTACTTCTTTTACTGTGTCCTATAGGTTTTGATATGCTGTGTTTCCATTATCATTGATTGGTTTTCAGAAACTTTTCAATTTCCTTAATTGCATCAATACCAGACCTGTGCTACAAGAAATGCTAAAGAGAGTATTTTAATCAGAAGGAAAACCACAAGATACAGCTCTTCACACTCTTCCCTCCCTTTTCCAAAGGCAGAGGAGCCTCACCCCATATCTGCCACCACTTTTGGCCACAAGAAATACTGCCAGACTACTGCCAATGTTTCTTTAAGGCCCAGTGATTCTTAAGTCAGCTGTGGTGAACGCTGCCTGACCTGGGATTTACCCTTCAGGGCAGTGGACTCCCTTCTCATGCAGGCAGGTCCAGAAGCACTGTTCAAGAGTAAAGCCCTATAACTGGGGACCCCAGTAGCCCACTTGGTGCTCTACTGCCATGTAGACATGCTAGTATCTAAAGTGCAAGATCAAGTACCTGTTTACTTTTTCCTTTGCTTTTCTTAAGTAGAAGGAGTTTTGCTCCACAGCCACCATAGCTGATAATGTGCTAAGTCTCACCTGAAGCCAGCAAGTCTCAGAGATTCACCCAAGGCCCTTGATGTAGTATCTGGATATTACTGCTGGTTATTCTGGGTCCAAGGGCCCCTCAGTTAGCACGTGATGAATGCTGCCAGGACTGAGTCCTTACTTAACTTTTATTTTTGAAAGATAGTTTTTCTGGCTGGAAAACTTGAAGTTTTTTATTATTCCATAAGCTTTGAATTGTTCATCTAACAAAAATTTTTTTTATTTTAAAGATGTTTCTCTAACTTCGTTTCTGACATTGGTTTCAATAAGAAGTCTGTTAATAGAATGATTTATTTTTCATGTGTAGAATGTGGCTTTTGTTGTTTTCTTCTTGTTGTTGTTGGTTGATTAGTTTGCTCTGGTTTTGTGATTTTTGTCTTTCACACTGGTTTAAGGGATTTATGAAATGTCTTAGAGTAGTTTCTTAATTTTCTTTTCTGTTTAAGTTTTATAAAATTCTTGAAAAGGTAAGTTTAATACTTTATAAAACTTGTAAATTTTTTAACCTTTTAAAAAATTATTTATTTCCCTTCTCCCTTCCTTAATGGACTTAAATGTATTGGACTGACTGAATTTGTCCCATAGCTCACTGATATATTTTTCATTATTTTTCAGCTTTTTTTTTCTCTGTGTTCTATTAGATAGATTTTATTTCTGTGCCTTCAAGATCACTAGCATTTTGTGCAATAGTATTTCTTCTGGTCTTGGTACCATCCAGTGTACTTGTCATCTGAGACTTTGTCATCTGAGACTTTATATTTTCCTTCTCTACAATTTTGGTTTGGCTCTTTTTTATATCTTCCATATCTCCAAAAGATTAATGTATTCATGCTTTTCTTTTAACTTTTTGGATACAAGCTGTATGTTTACAGTAGCTGTTTTAATGTCTTTGTCCAATAATTTTATCATATGTATCATTTCTGAGTCTGTTTCTATTGATTGAATTTTGTCATGTGAGTTAGATACTCCTGATTCTTTAAATGACTGATAATTATTGGAAAATTATATATTCTTATGATAGGTTTTTCTTTGTACTCCTTTAAATAATTTTCATCTTTGTTATAAGAGACAGTAATATTAGTTGAATATAGTATGCTTCTTCTGAGTTTCATTTAGAAGCTGTTTTAGGCAGGATTGAAGTTACTTTTAGATTAATTTGGCCCCACTACACAGGCAATCACTTCCTGAATACTTCACCTGAGGCTCCTTGCAGTCTCTTTTGCTCTAGGAAATGTGATCTATTGCCAATATTATATTATTCTTGGTAGTTATTCTGCCTCCTCTTTTCTTTTCTCCAGCCTGATATGGTTTCCTTGCAGGAATCTGCTGATCAGGACTCAGCTGGTAATACAAGGAGAATCTGTTCCACATCTCCAGAGTTCTCTCTGTGCAGCTGACTTCTCTTTGGTCCTTTATTTAAAAAAAAATTTTTTTTTATCTTTGGCCTCTCCAGAGACTCAACTCCATTGCTACTACTGGGCAGTCCTAGGGCTCATGCAGCTTATTTTCCTTCCTTCCAGGATGACTGACCTGTTCCTCCTATTGTCCACTATATGCAAATCAATTTTACATATATAGTCTGTGTTTTCAATTGTGTAATGCTGGACAGTGCATATGATTCTTCTGACTCCAGTACAGCTGAAAGCATTTCTGCTCTGTGGTTCATGTAAATTCAATCCTCTCCAGCTTTGGAACTATTTTATGTCTTGCACTTTCCATGGCTATCAGTTGTAGATTATTAGAGCTGAACACTAAAAACTGTGCTTTATGCCAGGCAAGAATGAAGAGCTGCGTAGGTAGCCACCAAAAGATTTGAAGCAAGCCTTCAAATTATATGTGTAATTTCATGTCATAAAGTGAATGCTATAGTCTAAAATTTTGTTTTCCTTCAATATTTATATGTTGAAATACCCCCAAGATGATGGTATTAAGGTGGGGCCTTTGGGAGGAAATTAGGCTGAGGGAAGAGTCCCTCATAAATGGAATTTATGAGTGCTCTTATAAATGAGGCCTGAGAGAGACCCCTCACTCTTTCTATTGTGTGAGGAGACAGCAGAATGGCACTGTCTTTGAGCCAGAAACAATTCCTTCTCCAGATACAAAGTCTGCCTTGATTTTGGACTTCACGGCATTCAGAACAGTGAGAAAAAAATTTTATTGTGTTTACAAGCTACCCTGTTTACAGTATTTTTTTACAGCAGCACAAAACAAACTAAGCAAGACAACAAGTAACTTGTGGTCTTCTGTTGAGAAGTGTGAGCTATAATCCTCAGGACATGTATTCTGATGAGAGGCTTTACATAAAGTTTAACTTTATATGAAGCAGTTAGAATTGGACACTGGAATCTTTATCATTCAAGGGAATGTATCTGATTCTTATTATCCACAGAGAACAGAGTGAAAAACACTGAATAATCTTGAAAATAATAAATGTTTATTCAGAGCAAAGTCACCTGACCCTATTTCAGTGATGGTGAGTAATCCTCTTGATGAACTACACCAATTAAGTAAATGGTAGAACTGAAGTCCAGTGGAAAGAGAAAATGGTTTCACTATCACATACGATTAAGAAAAAAAAAAAACCTATCTTGATTTCCCCACTGAGTAAAAATAGTAATTCAGTCCAGCAAAGAGCTGTTTTCTGGAAAGGGGAGAGTGGTAGGAAGAATATGGTGGAAGAGTGAGAGACATTTTGGTTTGGGGATTTTTGCTTGTTTCCTTTGGTGGTTAAAATAAACATAAAAATATAAGAAGTCACATGGTTTCTGGTGTCTCGAGTGCAGATGGCTGGGCCACTGTAAATATTTTTCCAGGTTGTACAGTGCACAAGTCCACAGGGTGCTTTTTCATTGTAGTCTACTGACTTCTTACTCAAAGTAGGGTGCACAAACCCGCAGTGACATCACTTCTGAGAGCTTCTTAGAAATACAAAGTTTCACAATCCCATCTACTGAATCAGAATCTGCATTTTAGTAAGGTTTCATGTCATTTGCTTATGTATGCTTATTAAATTTGGGAAATGTCTATTTGAATAACGCCTTGGAGTTAGGAAGTACACACCTGTCCTGACAATATGCATCTGTCTTTGAAAATCCGGATTCTTAAAGGGTCTTCTGCAGGTGACTATGACGCCTTGCAGAACTGCATCGGGGCCTCTGAGTAGCCAGTCATGTGCTGTTTTTTATCTAATACATGGAAACCTTGAAGAATGTGCTTCTGCAGATGACTACGACGCCTTGCAGAACTGCATAGGGGCCTCTGAGTAGCCAGTCATGTGCTGTTTTTTATCTAATACATGGAAACCTTGAAGAATGTGCTTCTGCAGATGACTACGACGCCTTGCAGAACTGCATCGGGGCCTCTGAGTAGCCAGTCATGTGCTGTTTTTTATCTAATACATGGAAACCTTGAAGAATGTGCTTCTGCAGATGACTACGACGCCTTGCAGAACTGCATAGGGGCCTCTGAGTAGCCAGTCATGTGCTGTTTTTTATCTAATACATGGAAACCCTGAAGAATGTGCTTATCTCTCCTGTTTCTCTCTGAATACCTTTCTCTGGGTTCCGCCTGTCAGCCTCAGCTTGAGAGTGTCAGCCACAACACTGAAGGAAAAATTGCTCCAGCTCACTCGTGCCAATTGAGGATATTCTGCACATTCTCTCCTTTTAGCTGCTCATACCTTGTAAACCACAATATGAATACTGGCTGAGTTTCATCAGAGATATTCAATGAGAGTGGCTTGATAATTCTCAAGAAAGAATATATGAATACACCAAAGGAATATGCAGTTTGTATAGACACATTCTATTTACATCTTTTATCTTTTAAGTGTAATTCAGCCATCCTATAATAATTACATTGTGAGCAGTTGGCCAAACTTAGTATAGATTAAAACTTGACTGAATATGTTAACCACGAGCTGGATAAAGAGACGGAACATTCCCCAATCCCACACCCTGCCTCCAATTAATTTTCCCCAGCTACCTTGTTAATCCTCAGCAGTGTCTGGGAAAAAGACCTGTGTGCTTCAGCATGCTGTCCAGCCTTCCAGCTTTCTAGGTGGTCAAGTAGGACGAGCCAAACTGAACGAAATAATTAAGAATTTAACTTACTGAGATAGTATCAGCAGGAGGCAAAAATAGGCACCAGCTTTCTAATGCTCATTTTGTTTTTACAGAATGGCACAGGTAAATGTTGGGTGGATCAGCATAGGTGGGAGATCTTGTCAATGTTGAGGACATCTGAACAAAAGGCTTCGACTCAAAGCGTTAGGAGAAAGGAGAGGGAAATTTTAGGAGTGAAGAAGTACTAAATGGGAAAAAACTGTCTTAGTTAAGGCCTCCTATATTAGGGTTCTCTAGAGGGACAGAATTAATAGGATAGATGTATGTACAAAAGGGGGTTTATTAGGGCGTTTTGACTCACACAATGACAAGGTGAAGTCTCACAGCAGGCCATCTTCAAGCTGAGGATTAAGGAAGCCAGTCCGAGTCCCAGAATCTCAGAAGTAGGGAAGCCAACAGTGCAACCTTCAGTCTGTAGTTGAAGGTCCAAGTGTAAAAGCTGGAGAACTTGGAGTCTGATTTTCCAGAGCAGGAAGCATCCAGCACAGGAGAAAGATGTAGGCTGGAAGACTAAGCCAGTCTAGTCTTTCCATGTTCTTCTGCCTGCTTTTATTCTGGCCCCACTGGCAGCTGGTTAGATGGTGCCTACCCAGACTGAGGATGGGTCTGCCTTTCCCAGTCCACTGACTCACATGTTAATCTCCTTTGGCAACATATTCACAGACACACCCAGGAACAATACTTCGCATCCTTCAATCCAATCAAGTTGACACTCAGTATTAACCATCACACCTCCTGATACAAATGCCTCTAAACAGAGTCGCCTGAGGAATGCAGGAATGCAGGATCTGGAGGATGTGCCTCTGAGCATGGCTGGTTCATGGGGATATGAATTCTTAAAATTGCAATTCCCTTCAGATAACCGCAACATACTGACCATGTGCAAATCTGGTGTTAGGAGGTCAGCTTCCCCACACCCTGAGGCCTAGCAGGCAAAGTCTCATAATTGCCTATGGTCAGGCTGGTAAGAACATATGGAATTTTGGCCTGGATCTTGACTCCTCAAATCATGCCAGGAAACATATGATGCAAAAATATAAAGTATAATTGAGACAGAGCGTTCTGGTATACCCACGTAAATTTGTTTATATGAGCCTCACTGATGAGGTTCCCAAAAGACTGAGGGTGATACTGCAGACATCTCCTGGCAGCTCGGCAACATAGGATTCTAATAAACAGGACTTAGGGGTCTTAGCTAAAGAGTTCATACCAGCCCAATAGGGAATATAAAACTTTTATTCCTCAATGTAGATTGTGTCCTTGAACAATATCACTTACGATTTTCAGTTATTTACTTATAAATATTTATATTTTTAAAAAATTGTTACTCCTTCAGAGCATCACACATAAAGTACTGACAATATAGAAATCAGGTCAACCTGTCGGGTGGTTTTGGGATGAGATTTTTTTCCAGTTTTGTAGTTGGCAGTTTTGGTGAAGAGTGATATCCTTCAAGGTAATCTGTTTTATTATGCTATTGGTTTAAGCAGTTTTAGATTATATTTTGCTGATTCTGTTACAGAAATGGCTATAGCAAAACCCCAGGACTCAATTTCTTCCAGGTATTTACCACAATTATAGGCATAGAAACTATCTGTATTTTTATCACATCTTGCTTCCCTAAGTTACAATCTGTTCCCAACACCAAGTCATCTTCCCCTTCACTCCTAACTCTGCCTTGGGCCATAGCTGCCTTTGCCATTAGATAGGTACCACTTGAAACCCTAAACACAGCTTCTCAATAGGGTATCACCTGCTCATTTAGTCCACTGTAGGGAGAAAGAGTAGTGTGGGCTTTATGAGAAAGGGCATCTTTAAATTCATACGACTTTTCTTAAACAAAGTAATGGAAAGGATTCTCCCAAATAACTAGCATTTTGTGTTCTTTTAAACAGAGAGTAGATTAGAAATATTTCTTTGATTTAAACCCTCTCCTCATTTTAAGTCATATTTCTTATATCCTAGTGTTATGGAACAGTGTATACTGGTAATATTTGAAAATTTTCCAAACTGATGAGAATTCTCATGAAGTTATGATTAAGGACTCACATACTATATATTATAACTTTTGAAGCTGGAATGAACTGATTTTGAGACAATAGCCATGACACTCTTAGCAATCTGATGTTCACAGATGAGCATGGACTTTCCATAGTGAACACTGGTTTGTAAATATCATTATACAGAAATGAGATTAAGTTTTTGAGTTTTCAATAGAATGCTACAAAATCCTGGAGCATACAGCAGGGTCAGCAGAGAGCTAAATATGTTACTTTTTCTGAAGTACTTAGATAAATGATGGCTGAAGGAGGTATAAATTGTTTTTAAGAACTCTGTCTCAAACCTCTTTATCTAAAATTACTGAAATTCTTCCTGGAGAAGAAAGAGATGATGTTTTGGCTCTCCAGATTCCCAGGTAGAATATCCCCTGGGCATGAAGACTGTGAAATGGGCTGCAAGGCTGGGAAAAATAAAGGAAGGCACTCTACCTACCATGATGAAGATACTATTTTAAAAATTGAAGATGTGTTTTACGGAAGAAATGTTTATACTAGTAAAGCACAATGTGTCTATTGGCTAATAAAAATCTCTCAAGTTTTACCATAATGACAGCAGAGGCCAAGATATGTCAAAATCAGACCAAATCCATTAAAGTCAAACCAAATTTATGTTATCAAAGTGAAAATCAATTTGGTGCAGCGTCCAAATATGCAGAGACAGCTATTAACATTTGTCTGCGGTTGTGACTGGTCTAGTTCTCTGCTGTTATGGTAGCTATGAGCAGAAGCAGATGAGCTTTCAGATTCAAGAAATGTGAACTAAATACATTTCTGAGGGTATAATCTGTGTGCTACTCCTTAGATCAGAATTGATGTACATAAAAATGAAATTTGAGTATACAGGAAAATACAAAAGCTTAATGGGAAATATTCACATCAGGTACATTGCATTTCTCCTTCTGAGGAAAGGAAAGCATATACAAAATTAAATGTTCCATTAGAGATCTCCTCATGGACAAATTTCTAATTTCTAACCTGACTTTTTTTTTCTACTTGCATTTATGTCATGCAAACATTTCCCCAAGATTAAGTCATTTAGTCTCAAATAACATCCGGAAAGAATTCAGCAGTATAATTAGTAGTGGTTACTGTCATGATTCCTTTCGAATAGTTTAGAGAGAACAACTTATGAGTTCCAAGACTACGTGTTTCTAGGGCTATATACACACTGGGGTGAGCTTCTTTAGAAAAATATTTTAACTTTTGTGTTAGGTTCAGGGGTGCATGCGCAGCTTTGTTATATAGATAAACTTGTGACTCAGGTGTAGACATTATTTTGTCACCCGGGTACAAGGCTAAGTACCCAATAGTTTTTTTCCCTCAACCTCTTCCTCCCCTCAACCTCCAACCTCAAGTAGGCCCCAGTGTCTGTTTTCCCCTTTTTCTGTTCATGTGTTCTCATTATTTAGCTCCCAAATACAAATGAGAACATGAAGTATTTGGTTTTTTTGTTCCTGTGTTACTTTCTAAGGATAAAAAAAAGCAAATTTTTAAAGTTAAATTTCAACAGAGAAAGTAATAAATCCCTAATATTAATAAAATGTATTTTGTAAATAGAAAAAGCGGTAATCCAATTTCATACATATTGTATTTATATACATTGGGACACTTGAAGTTTTTTTTTTAATAGAACTTTTTGAACTTGTAACATGGCAATGTAGGTGATTATAAGAAGCATGTATAGTTAGCTCCACTGGGGACATCTTGAACTTGCTATCCTACATAGAAGCTGAGGGATGACACCATGCAGATGAAAATATGAGAATATGATTCACTTTGATTGGGACTGCAGAGACAGATTTGTGGTTGAATCAAAAATAGGTGTTAGTTGTTGCCATGAATTTGGAAAGGAGATGATATGAGGGCCAGGTAAGATAGAGATCAACTATATTTGGAAAATGAAGGAAAGAATTTGATACCTGAGAAGTTATGTATCGAGAGACCTGAGAACTCTAGCTGGTGCAGCCCAAAAAATAAATATTTAAAGAGAATGGAGTTGCATCAACATTGAGGTGACACAAATAAGGACTCAAAGACAGTGACTACATCTGGAAATTGGGTGACATTGACTTTTTAAAAGAAGTTTTGGCAAAACGTTGAAGACTACATGCAGGTGACGAATCAAATAATAAATATTAAAAAACAGAAACTCTTACATGTAGACTATTCATTCAACAAATTTGATACATAAAAATGAACTAATTATTTTGCATCACCTTTAAAGTAACAAACAAGCTATACAGAAATAAGCTTATTTGTGTAAAGGTTAACTTTTGTCCCTGAATAAGAAAGATTTACTGCAAATAAAGGTAAAAGCAAGGCAAAAGAATAATTATGAATAATAGACATAAAAAAGTGAGTAATGGTCAAAAGTGGAATAATTTCTTTGGTAGAAAGTGATGGAGGCCTCTTTTATTTTATTTTATTTTTCCGTAGGGGGGAAGGAGACTTAGAATATATCTTGCCTGATAGTTTCTCTTTTTAAAAAATGGTTGCACTTATGTCATCATTAGCATTCAGCTTTATAGACTTTGTAAACTTTATGATTAACTTTAAAGCATGGAGCCTGCTTTTCTCATATCTGCAGAAGTAATTTTCTTCAGAATACTAGAAAATTATTCTGAACACTTTGATTTGGCTGATTGTGACATACCTCTCTTTAAGAGGTGATTCCGTGCTAAAATTTGGCCTTATGGAAAAATATTTTTCCTGTATTTACATCATGATGAAGATATTAATTCATACATCATGCCATTTCCTTTGAATAAGTAGTAACTCTTGGTAAGTGGACTTTTACCTTAAACTTATGAAAAGTGAATAATTACCTTGCTTCCATTCTTTTCTCAAATGCATGTACTAAAAAATAATAAGAAAGGAAGAAATGCATGAATGACAAATGATATAGGTTAACATATGTTTGATAAAAAGTAATATAAATATATATTTTTAATTAACCTTTGCCTTACTTCAAATAAAGACATAATTTCTTAAGATAGGTGCTCTATCGAATGTTATTTTAAATATCGTGCAAACTAATGGCCAGCCATCAGTGAGTTTCTCATATTGATTATATGCATACAAGCATGTAAATAGAGAAAAAAAATGATCTTATATGCTTGCTGCTTTTGTTTACATTATCTGGAAACCCTATTTCATAGTCCAGTCCTAGAAACAGTGGCCCAGTAGTTAAGAAGTATCAGAGTTTGTCTGCCTTTGTCAATAGAAAAACATTATTGCTTTGGTTCTCATTTCAGGTTGCTGGTCAAATATTACCAGTGTGGAATTGGTTTTAGATATTTCATCTCCTGAAAAAAATGGAGCGTAGCTCACTCCTGTATCTGACACTTACAGAGAAGACAATAGCAACTTGGTTTACTATTCCAAGCACACTTTGAGAAAGCTCAGTACCGTATGTTGTACCATTTTCTTGAAAACATTCTTAATGTTGAAAAGTGCCATTTCTTACAACTCTCTGCTGTTACCGATGCTAAAAAAGATATCCAACCAGGTAGAACCATCTACTAACATTTATCCAGATTTCATTGCATGTGTAGAGGCAATCCTCAATATTCTCCAACTGTCAATAATTCTGTAATGCCTAGCCAACTAACCCCTAAAAAGGCTTGCTCCTCAAATTTTAATTCTTAGAAGAATCCATGTAATTTTCAAGAACATAAAAATAAAACAGATTGCAATTAAAATATTTTTAGGCTTATTTTTATACAAAACTGGGCTGGGCATGGTGGCTCAAGCCTGTAATCTTAGCACTTTGGGAGGCCCAGGTGGGCAAATCACCTGAGGTCAGGAGTTCAAGACCAGCCTGGCCAACATTGTGAAACCCCGTCTCTACTAAAAATACAAAATTTAGCCAGGGGCAGTAGCAGGTGCCTGTAATCGTAGTTACCAGGGAGGCTGAGTCTGGAGAATCACTTGAACCCAGAGGCAGAGGTCGCAGTGAGCTGAGATCCCACCACCACTCCAGCCTGGGCGACAGAGAAAGACTCTGTCTCAAACAAACAAACAACAAACAAACAAAAAACACCTGGCTCAAAATCTATTAGCATCTAAAAACATTTAGTCTTTCATAGGTATTGCATTTCAAGTTAGACAAGAACATACACACATGCTATGCAGGAAGAAGCAGTACAACGGGATGAAACGGAAGATAGCAAAACCAGAACAGAGTGAAAAGCATGCCCGCGTCACTACATTCTGCCATTATCCCAATTGTACCAGGTACTTCTAGGTGGCAAACGTGAAGTGGCCCTGCTGAAAGAACTTTAACATTGATAGTGCCAGGTATAAATCAATCCAACTGGGAGTTGGGGGGGGTGAGTGGGGAGGAGACACTGCAGAGCAGTAGCCCAAGAAAATAAAGTTGCTAACCTAGAAGAGAGGAAAGAAAATACCTCCCAAAATCACTCCAACAGAAACATATACACATTCACACACATTTGTAAAACATGCCTAAAACATGCCTGTCACATTATCATAAAAGCATGAGCACAGACCAATGCGTATTTTTAAAGTACAGATTTTTTAGTCACATTTCCCATCTACTTGATCAGAATCTCTAGAAACAAAGACCTGGGATCTGCATTTTCATGAGTTTGCACGTGTGATTATTCTGTACCCTAGTTAGAGAACCACTGATAGTTCTGAAATACCTTCCCACAATAAAGGTCAATGCTTTATTTAGTAATCAAATATCAAATGTAAGGGAATGGAAGAGGATTAAAAATAAGCACGATAATAAAGATTATAGAAATGGGTACTTTCATTTGAATATACTAATTGTTTTTTTTTAAAAAAAATAAGCATGAGTAGCTGGGTATGATGGCCCACGCCTGCAATCCCAGCTGCTAGGGAGGCTGAGGCAGGAGAATCGATTGAACCCAGGAGGTAGAGGCTGCAGTGAGCTGAGATTGCACCACTGTAGTTCAGCCTGGGCGACAAGAGAAAAACTCCAGGAAAAAAAAAGGCACTAGTGACTTAAGAATAAGAACAATATTCTAAGGTCTTCACTCCCGAAAATTACACATGGTCACAATAATAAAATTGGTGAGCTAAGAGGTAGAAAGCTTACAATGCTTCTATTATCAAATAAAGGAATAATGAATGTCCTGTAAATCTTGAGTACTGAAATAATATCTAAAGTAAATCAGATTTATAATTCTTCACTTATTTACTAAGGTCTGTGTCTAAAAACAGATAGGTAGGTGGATAGGTAAATGGAGAAAGAAGGAAGAGGCACAGAGAATCAAGAAAGAAAATACAGAAATACAGAGACAGAGAAAAGCATACTGTTCCATTTGTTCAAGTACAGTACGAACTCGAGAAGAAAAAGGGACTCGTTAATAGAAAACAAGTAAGTTTAACAAGTTTCTGTTTTCCAAGTCTACAGTCCCAGAATCCTTCTGGTGAAGATCAAACATCCACTCTTCATAAAGGAAGCCAAAATCTCCTCCTGAGTGCTAACCTCACCCTGTGACAGATGTCAGATATTATAACATTGTTGTCATTGTGCATGTTTACATATAATTCAAGAACCAAAAAGTAAATAAACAAATGGGACCACTGTGCAAGCCCCAATACAAGAGTAATTCTGTGTTCTGGTTTAGAGATTGGAAACAGATGTAAACCCTCGTAATTATGCATGTTTCAGGCTGCCTTTCATGCACAGGGACAGTTGCTTTAGAAATTGTCCAACGCGAACACGATCAGTTTTTCTGAAGTGTAGAACGAGAGACTAAATACCAGCACATGAATCATGAAATACGATTTTTAGGAAGGTCACTCACTTATGAACTTCTGGTGACACTCAGAAACAAACGAAAACCAAAACTGCCGGAGTCTCTTTCCTGTTTATGAAGTGGCGTGATCAGCATGTGGAAAGGGACAGTAGGAGGGACATTTGCTCTTTGCCTCGGCCACATGTCAGCCCTTTGGGGGTAGGCGAACATTTGGGCTTTGTTTACTGGCACATAGTCATTATATTGGAACTGATTACCAAGCAGCAACCAAAATCAGGCATTAACATGCATATTGAACGCCAACATCTATACTCTCTTTTTCCCTTTGTGATTGGGCCTCAATGTTTAGCTGATCACAGTACTGCTTGCTAAACATCTACTTTTCCTGTCCTCTCTTAAAGATAAATGTAGCCACGGACTAAGCCCTGGACAATTTCACATACTTAGACTTATGTCAGACTTCCAGGAAGTCATCTTAAATGCACTTCCTCCATTCTTCATTTCTGCGTGAAAGAAGTTCTTTTGAGAATGAAAGCCGCATGGTAAGAATGGGAGAGCATTATACCAACAGGAGCCCATGACTGAAAACACCGAGATCACCGAAGGCTTTTTCTCAACCTTGCCCAGCCTACCTCCAAAATCCTTTTATGTGATAGAGAAACAAGCTTCTCCCTTATTTAAACCACTGTGTTTGTTTATTAGCAGCGGAACCAAATTCTACACGAAATACACATTAAATGCAATGAATCTCTACGGTATGCTCACTATTGGACAGGAGCCGTTCTATTTGAGGCTAAAACAGTAAATGAGAATGGTCATGTTTAGCTAACAGTCTACTGCAGAGGTCAACAAACTAAGACCCATGGGCCGAACTAAGACTCATCTCCCACTGACTACTTTGTAAGTAAAAATTTATCAGGAAATTGTTATGCTTGTTATCTATTGCTGTTTTCATGATGCAAGGACAGAAGGAATAGATATGAAGGAAGCCTAATCATCTGCAAGGCAAAAATCAGTACTATCTGCACATCACAGAAAAAGTTTGTTGAACCTGGTCTACGAGACTTAGGGAGCCTAAGACAAGTAAAGAGACATTTATAATAGTGTTTGGTATGTGTAATAGAAAGGGTTCTGGATTCTATATATAAGGTGGTGAATAACCTGTGAATAACCTTTCAGAGATTAGAAAATACTCCTTAGAGATGGCAATAAGATGAACCTGGAATGGTGGGTAGGAATTAACCAGATAAATGAGTCAATGGAACATTCTAACTTAAAGAAACTGCTTGAGCTCCATACCTAAAAGTCACAGCTTATTTTAAGTAAAATGAATCCCAAAATATGGAAGAATAATGCCTGCCTCAGAAGTGCCTGTGGAGGAATCCAGGAGAGAGCTAGATAAAGCTTAGAAATATCAATGCCATTATTTACTTATTAGTGGGCTTTCACTTTAAACTTAGTTGTCTTTAATTTTGGTTTAAAGCAAGGTTAACCTTCATTTTTATAATGCAGTGTAATTAGATGCAAAGTGAGTGAGAGTATTGCAGGGGGTGAGAGCAGGTGCAGAATCTGCCCTTGTGCTGACCTTGCCCACTAGTCTTAGTTGCCAAAAGTAAGTATGAATTACAAGCACTTGGGATAGTTGTTAAATTACAGACTCCAGGACCCACCATTCAGAGATTCTGATTCAATCGTCTGGGCTCAGCCTTAGAAATTAGAAATTTAAACAAGTTAAAAGAGAGATAATTTCCATTAAATTGTTCCAGAGGTCATATTTCTGAGAAATGGTGCTTTAGTGCAGACTCATACAGAACTTCTGGGGACTCAAATCGTTCAAAATCTTAGGTGACATCTGTATCTAGTAAATACAAATAGAAGGGTGATATACTTGAATCTTTAACAGGCTTTCCAATGGACTCTAATGAGCAATAAGGTTTCTAAAATATTGATTGCACAAACTTTGACTTATGTTGCACAACCCTTAAGCATTCAGGACGCGCGATGCACGGGGCACAGGAGCAGGAAGCAGGGGCTCTAAGCCCACCTGATTGAATGTGACAAGGACAATGCTGTGAATTTGTAGCAAATGCCAATTCATGTCTCTTGCCTCTGCCTCCCTCTTTCCCATCGTGTTTCCTGGATCTCTCACTTTATTCTGCGGCTATTCCTGACTTCACACCTCCACGTAAAGAGACTGTGTTCACAGAAGCTATGGAAAGAGTCACTGTTTAATTCAGGAGTCTCTTTGCTGTAATTTTTGGAGTCACAGTTTTTCCATTTCTAGCTGTGAACTAACCTTCTGCAATATTACCTGACATGCCTGTAGAATTCAGTCCTTCTAAAAACACCTTCACATACATGATCCCACTTGATCCTGACAAAGGCTCTGCAAAGTAGGTATGGATTAGGGAATTCATTTTCCAGATGAGAAATGCGAAACTTTAATATCCCTCTAATTGGTCAGAAGAGAAACCTGGGCTTAGAACAAAATATAGTGGCCCTAAGTCCACAGCTTAAATGTTTATGGATATTTAGCATATTAAAAGGGTATACCATTAAAAAGTGAATCCTTAGAGTAGATTTTTAAAAATATATGCACAATTAGATAGCTATTTTGCAATAAAAGGCTTTCTTATCCATTTCGAATATAGCAGTCTTCCCAGTACACTTAAAAACAGTTAAGAGAGTAGATGTCATGTTACGTGTCCTTAACACAATTTTTAAGAAAAGAATAGATGATGTCCTAACAAACGTTAGCTAACTCTATTACTAAGACTTACCTCAAATCATGTCCTCAACACTAACGCTGAAAACTCTTATTCTCTGGGTCAAGTCTTATAGGACACATGTATGTTCTATGTATGCCCTATCTGTCTTATCTTCTAATTCTCCCACTGAATAAGCCAAGTTTTTCTCATTTATAAGTCCTCTTCTAACCTAATAAAAAGTTCTTTTAGATAGCAGAGAAAAAGTTCATAGAAAGACCAAGTTTTAAATGTCTTGGAGCGTTGGTGTAGCACATGAGAGAGGTGAGTTTTAATGAAAGAAAATAAAATTGCAGAACTTCTAGAGGTCCCATAGCAGCTGACATGCAGAAACATACATCAGCTGCTGCATCTGTTGCCAGTGCTGCTGTAATCACAATTACTTATGCTGCTGATGGTACTCTTAGATCCTTGGATCAAGAGCAACTCTAGAACCATCCATGCTGGAACCACCGATATTTCTGCTGTCCTTAGTAGCCTATGGTGGTTCCCTGCAGTTTCTGTCACCGCAAGAACCAGAACAGTTAACTTGTCTTAAAGTCACTTTCTAATCTCTGACCTAATGCATTCCTTTGGTAGATGGTTAGGTAAAACCTAACCAGAAACCAGCTGGCAGTGGAGTCTGGAAAATAAGTTGCCCACTTTCCAGTCCCCTGTGATAAAAATAACACAGAAGAGCAAATATGGAGATTATTCCCAACAGAAAATTCATGGCAGAAGCTGGTCTACCAAAAGGTTTAAAATAATCATATAGCTCATATGCTGAAAAAGAATGAAATGTAAAATAATATATAGCATTTGCAGGAAACAGGAACATGTATATTTAAAAAGCTATCTATTTAAATCTTTAGTTCTTGTACAGAACAGTGTAATTCTCTATATTATTGTATTCTCCATTAAATTATGATCAAAGGTAAAGTAATTATAATCTATAAATCAGAAATAATATTCTTTTTAAAAACCACTTAACTATTTTGATTTAACTAAAAAGTTTTGCAAGAAAAAAATATGTATACTGTAAGTATAGCTGTGTATATATTCACATTATAAATATTATGATTTTATTCAAACATCTTTCTAAATGTATATCAGAGTATTTTGATTTACATATAATCTTTTGAAAGATGTTTGAATGTAGTCATAATTTGGAATTTCAGTTTCAGCTGAATATGTTTACATTTATTGGCCCAGAGGGAGACATATTTATTTTCAGGACATAGAATTATAGGATTCTGAGTATTCATGTCATACATTGATTTGCAATGTATAAGAATACACTTAGAATCAAAGGGCTTAGAATCAAACTTACATGAACATCAAAGAAGAATTTTACAGTCTCAATCTGAAATGAGAAATATCTTTCAAATATAAGTATACATTTCTTAATCTCCAGTTACATTACCTAAGTGATTTCCATCTGCATTTACTATGAAACTCAAATTTGCAGTTTTGCAATGACTTTGAATTACCTGCTTGGACTCTACTCGGTGCACAAAGACACACTTTATCAGGACGTAATTTTTGAGATGTCATTTCCCTCAGTTCCCATCACATCTTAAATTGGTTTTTGGTTAACTCTTACCAGACATTTTTTTTTTAATAAAGAAAAGAGGTTTAATTGATTCACAGTTTTACAAGGCTGGGGAGGCCTCAGGAACTTACAATCATTGTTGTAGGGGAAGCAAACATGTTCTTATTCACATGGTGGCAGGAGAGAGAAGAATGAAAACTGAGTGAAGGGGGAAGCCCCTTCTAAAACCATCAGCTCTTGTGAGAATCCACTCACTATCATGAGAACAGCATGGAGGTAATTGTCTCCATTATTCAGTTACTTCCCACTGGGTCCCTCCCATGACACGTGGAAACTACAATTCAAGATGAGATTTGGGTGAGGAAACAGCCAAACCATATCATCCATGGTGCAGAAGATTCATGGATTTGAGACAATTTGCCTCCCACTTGGCAGAGATGTAATGGGATTTAATATAGATGAAAGTGGTTTTTAGTCTCTCTATTAGAAGATGTAAGTCAATGGATATGTGGCTCTTTTTTTAAATTGCATTTTAGGCTTTGGGGTACATGTGAAGAACATGCAGGATTGTTGCATAAGTACACACATGGCAGTGTGATTTGCTGCCTTCCTCCCCGTCACCTATATCTGGCATTTCTCCCCATGCTGTCTCTCCCCAACTCCCCACCCCACACTGTCCCTCCCATATCTCCCACTGACAGACCCCAGTGTGTGATGCTCCCCTCCCTGTGTCCATGTGTTCTCATTGTTCAACACCCACCTATGAGTGAGAATATGCAGCGTTTCATTTTCTGTCCTTGCGTCAGTGTACTGAGAATGACGGTTTCCAGGTTCATCCATGTCCCTACAAAGGACACGAACTCATCGATTTTTATGGCTGCATAGTATTCCATGGTGTATATGTGCCACATTTTCCCTGTCCAGTCTATCATCAATGGGCATTTGGGTTGGTTCCAAGTCTTTGCTATTGTAAACAGTGTTGCAATGAACATTTGTGTGCATGTGTCCTTATAGTAGAATGATTTATAATCCTTTGGATATATACCCAGTAATGGGATTGCTGGGTCAAATGGAATTTCTATTTCTAGGTCCTTGAGGAATCACCATACTGTCTTCCACAATGGTTGAACTAATTTACAGTCCCACCAACAGTGTAAAAGTGTTCCTATGTCTCCACATCCTCTCCAGCATCTGTTGTCTCCAGATTTTTTAATGATCGCCATTCTAACTGGCATGAGATGGGATCTCAATGTAGTTTTGATTTGTATTTTTCTAATGACCAGGGATAATGAGCATTTTTTCATGTTTGTCGGCCTCATGTATGCCTTCTTTTGTAAAATGTCTGTTCATATCCTTTGCCCACTTTTGAATGGGTTGTTTGTTTTTTTCTTGTAAATCTGTTTTAGTTCTTTATAGATTCTGGATATCAGCCCTTTGTCAGATGGGTAGATTGCAATTTTTTTTTTTCCATTCTGTTGGTTGCCGATTCACTCTAATGACGGTTTCTTTTGCTGTGCAGAAGCTGTGGAGTTTGATTAGGTCCCATTTGTCTATTTTGGCTTTTGTTGCCAATATTTTTGGTGTTTTGGTCATGAAGTCCTTGACTACACCTATGTCTTGAATGGTTTTGCCTAGGTTTTCTTCTAGGGTTTTTATGGTGTTAGGCTTATGTTTAAGTCTTTAATCCATCTGGAGTTAATTTTAGTGTAAGGTGTCAGGAAGGGCTCCAGTTTCTGCTTTCTGCACATGGCTAGCCAGTTTTCCCAACACCATTTATTAAACAGGGACTCCTTTCCCCATTGCTTGTTTTTGTCAGGTTTGTCAAAGATCAGATGGTTGTAGATGTGTGGTGTTGCCTCCAAGGCCTCTGTTCTGTTCCATTGGTCTATATCTCTGTTTTGGTACCAGTACCATGCTGCTTTGACTACTGTAGCCTTGTGGTATAGTTTGAAGTCCGGTAGCATGATGCCTCCAGCTTTGTTCTTTTTGCTTAGAATTGACTTGGCTATGCGGGCTCTCTTTTGGTTCCATATGAAGTTTAAGGTGGTTTTTTCCAATTCTGTGAAGAAGGTCATTGGTAGCTTGATGGGGATAGCATTGAATCTGTAAATAACTTGGGGCAGTATGGCCATTTTCACGATTTTGATTCTTCCTAACCATGACCATGGAATGTTTCTCCATCTATTTGTGTCTTCTCTTATTTCGTTGAGCAGTGGGTTGTAGTTCTCCTTGAAGAGGTCCTTTACATTCCTTTTTAGTTGTATTTCTAGGTATTTTATTCTCTTTGTAGCAATTGTGAATGGCAGTTCATTCTTGATTTGGCTCTCTTTAAGTCTGTTATTGGTGTATAGGAATGCTTGTGATTTTTGCACATTGATTCTGTATCCTGAGACTTTGCTGAAGTTGCTTATCAGTTTAAGGAGATTTTGGGTTGAGATGATGGGGTCTTGTAAATATACAATCAAGTCATCTGCAAATAGAGACAATTTGACTTCCTTCTTTCCTATTTGAATAAGTTTTATTTCTTTTTCTTGCCTGATTGCTCTGGCTAGAACTTCCAATACTATATTGAATAGGAGTGGTGAGAGAGGGCAACCTTGTCTAGTGCCAGATTTCAAAGGGAATGCTTCCAGTTTTTGCCCATTCAGTATGATATTGACTGTGGGTTTGTCATAAATAGCTTTTATTATTTTGAGATATGTTCCTTCCTTATCCAGTTTATTGAGTTCTTCCTGGTTTAGGCTGGGAGGATGCAAGTGTCCAGGAATTTAACCATTTCTTTCAGGTTTACTAGTTTATGTGCATAGAGTTGATGGTAGTTTGTATTTCTGTGGAATCTGTGGTGATATCCCTTTTATTGTTTTTTATTGCATCTATTTGATTATTCTCTCTTTTCTTTTTTATTAATCTGG
>PVKP010019558.1:0-42233 GCA_004027715.1 Plecturocebus donacophilus | reverse complement strand
GAAGTTTTTCTGTTTCTTAGTTTTCCTTTGGCGGACGCCGGTTCTCCTCTTCCCGGGTTCGCTGCGCCCGCTGTGAAACTCTCCGTCCTCAGCGCTTCCAATTGCTGTTTTCCTTGTGGGGATGGGACCAGCCGAGCCCGTCCCCGTCCGTCCCGTATACTCCGCACCGGGAAGCGCCGCGCTGGGTGCCGGCAAAACAGCCGCGCCGCCCAAAAGAGTCGCACCGGCGACCGCGTGGCTTCTCCGCCGGGAATCTCCCGGTCTGTGGGCAACAAAAACTCGTCGGAAAGTGCGGCGTCCACTCGTTCTCTGCGCTTTCACTGGGAGCTACATTCCTGAGCTGTTGTTAGTCGGCCATCTTGGATCTCTCCGGAAAGTACATCTCTTAAGGGGAAAAGTAGATCTTTCTTTTCTTAATTCCCAGATTCAGGAAGGATCGGATGGCCCCGTTGCTGGACCGAGGGCTCAACGATCCTTTTTGTGTTCTGCTTGTTTGTGAATGGCAGTGCTTACAGCAGGTCTGTCCCATGAGGAGTAGCTGAGAATGGAAGGAAATTCTTTCACAGTGACTCAGTGCTCTGACCCCTCCCAGGCTATCCTCCAAAACTGCGTGGTGCTCTCCGACCCATAGCTGGTAACTCAGCTGTCCTGCCTCAGGGTGATGGAAGCCACGACTGAAGTCACCTGGCTTTCAAAAGGACCTTATGACCCTAATTGAGTCTGGGTGTCTGCAGAGAGGTGTGGCAGATGAGACGACTGTCCAAAAGTCATCGCCCTCTTGGCCCTTGCAGTTGATTTCTCCCCCCAGTGGTGCTGAGCTCAATCATGTGACTATCGTTGGTCAACAGGGTGGCCTTCAGAGGCTGACGTGCAGGTGCCCCATCTGGTGGCAGCGTTGGTCCCAGCCAGGTGGCCTAGAGAAACCTTCCTCCCTGCATCCTCCTCAGCCTGGTCCCTGAGGGAATCTGAAGCCAGGTTCATCTGGAGGCAGAGCCTCTCAGCTACATGCAGCCGCATCAGCCAACCACCGGCTAATGCACAGAGGTGGAGCGACGGGAACACGTGTTGTCACACAGCAAAAGCTACGTCAAAATCCCAAGGTACCTTTTAAAACATGGAAGCTGACAAATTGGTGCCAAAATGTAACTATAACTGCAAGTGACTTAGAAGGTCAAAAATAAAATACCTTGGAAAAAAATAACAAAATGGATGATTTGCAATAGCTAATTTCACTACACTTGATTTCAAGAGTCATTATAAAACTACAGTAATCAAGACAATGTGGTATAGACAGAAGAACAGATGAGTAGAATAGGGGAACAGAATAGCAATTCTAGAAATAAATCCACACATAAATGGTCAATAGATTTTTTTTTGAAACACGTGCACTTTATTGAATGCCATTGTAGAAAAGTGTGTGAGGATAAAGCACTGACACAGGGCTCGGCTCGGGGCAGGGTGAGGAATGGAAGGTGGAGTACGTGGGAAACAGGTCACGGGCAGAGCTCCTGGCCTGGATGATGGCTCTTGATCTACCCATAGACTTGCAAGATCAATACTTGGATGATGATCTGCAGAATGGCCATCATGATGCCCAAAGTCAGAGACCAGATGTTCAGGCACTTGGCGGTGGAGGCATAGGCCTAGGCCCTGGTCAGGTCACCAACCATCTTCCTGTCCCTAGACTTCACGGAGTAGGCGAACGCTATGAAGTCCAGGCAGCAGGAGTTCACGAAGAGGGTGTTGGACAGGGACCAGACGACATGGTCGGACATGGAGGTCTCGCTGTGGATGCGGCTCACGGTGGATGTCAGGGGAGCCGGGTTGTGGGGCGCCTCTAGCGCAGCCACTTCATGCTCTTCCTTGATCATCTCATAGTTGGGGACAGTCAGTGTTGGTGGACAGTGTGGTTCATGGTGTCCAGGGAAGACCTGCTGTGGGCCGGTTGCTGGGATAGTTCTCAGTGGGCCCTCCCTTTCCCCAGTAGTTTGGATTTCTCTGGTCCGTAGATTTTTGACCAAGCTACCAAGGCAAGACAATAGACAAAGATTTTTTTCAACAAATGGTGCTGGAATAATTGGATTTCCCTATGAAAATAATGAACTTCAACATCCACCTCACATTCCTCACACTAATTCAATATAAATCATAGACCTAAATATAAAACTAATATGGCAGGTCACAGTGGGCTATGCCTATAATCCCAGTAATCTGGGCAGGAGGATTGTTTGAGCCCAGGAGTTCAATACCAGCCTGGGCAACATGGCAAAACCTTGTCTCTATAAAAAATATAAAAATTAGCTGGGCTTGGTGGCATACATCTGTAGTCCCAGTTACTCGGGAGGCTGAGGTCGGAGGATTGCTTGAGCTTAGGAGGTTGAAGCTGCAGTGAGCTGAAACTGCCCCACTATGTTCCAACCTAGGCCACAGAGCAGCACTCTGTCTCAAAAAAAAAAAAAAAAAAAAAAAAAAAAAATCAAAGTTAAGGCTGGGCGTGGTGGCTCACGCCTGTAATTCTAGCACTTTGGGAGTCCAAGGCAGGCGGATTGCCTGGGGTCAGCAGTTAGTGCCAGTCTGGCCAACATGGTGAAATCCCGTCTCTACTAAAAATACAAAAAAAATAGCCAGGTGCGGTGGTGCACGCCTGCAATCCCAGGTACTCAGGAGGCTGAGGCAGGGGAATCGCTTGAACCAGGAGGTGGAGGTTGCAGTGAGCCGAGATCATGCCACTGCACTCCAGCCTGGGCTATAGAGTGAGACTCCATTTCAAAAACAAAAACTAAACTTAAAAAAATAATAATATTAGCCAGGCGTGGTGGCTCACACCTGTAATCCCAGCACTTTGGGAGGCTGAGGTGGGTGGATCAAAGGTCAAGAGATCAAGACCATCCTGGCCAACATGGTGAAACCCCATCTTTCCTAAAAATACACAAATTATCTGGTGATGGTGGTGGGTGCCTGTAATCCCAGCTACTCAGGAGGCTGAGGCAGGAGAACTGCTTGAACCCGGGAGCTGGAGGTTGCAGTGAGCCGAGATCGCGCCACTGCACTCCAGCCTGGCCAACAGAGGGAGACTTTATCTTTAAAAAAATAAATAAGGCCGGGTGTGGTGGCTCATGCCTGTAATCCAAGCACTTTGGAGGCCAAGGCGGGTGGATCACCTGAGATTGGGAGTTCAAGACCAGCCTGACCAATATGGTGAAACCCCATCTAAAAAAAAATAATAATAAATAAATAAAAATAAAAAGACAAGCCACAGACTGAGAGAGAACATTTGCAATACATACAGCTGACAAAGGACTTATATCCTGAATATATAATGACTACAAAGCAATAATAAACAACTTGATTTTTAAAAACCAGCAAAAAGCTACATACAGTGGCTCATGCCTATAATCCCAGCTACCTGGGAAGCTGAAGTAAGAGGATTGTTTGAGCTCAGCAGTTCAAGACTAGCCTGGACAACACAGTGAGACTCTCTGTAAAATAAATAAATAAATAAATAAATTTTAAAAAATGAGTAATAAAGCTGGGTGAGGTGGCTTATACCTGTAATCCTAGCACTTTGGGAGGCTGAGGTGGTTGGATTACCTGAGGTCAGGAGTTTGAGACCAGCCTGACCAACATGGTGAAATACCATCTCTACTAAAAATACAAAAAAATTAGCTGGGCCTGGTGGCAGGAGCCTGTAATTCCAGCTACTTGGGAGGCTGAGGCACGAGAATTGCTTGAACCTGGGAGGCAGAGGTTGCAGTGAGCCAAGATCATGCCACTGCACTCCAGGCTGGGTGATAACAGCAAGACTTTGTCTCAAAAAAAAAAAAAAAAAAAAAAAAAAGATGGGTAATAGCCTGGGTGACATGGTGAGACTGCATCTCTACAAGAAATACAAAAATTAGCCAGATGTGGTGGTGCATGCCTGCAGAGCCAGCTACTGGGGAAGCAGAGGTGGGAGGATCACCTGAGCCCAGGAAGTGGAGGCTGCAGTGAGCTGAGATTTTGTTACTGCATTCCAGCCTGGGCGAAAGACTGAAACCCTGTCTCAATAAATAAATAAATAATTTTTAAAAATCGTCAAAAGACTTGAACAGACCTTTACAAAAGCAAACAGCCAGTTGTAGTGGCTCACACCTATAATACCAAATATGTTGAGAGGCTGAGACAGGATACCTTGATGCCAGTAGTTCATGGCTGCATTGAGCTCTGATTGTGCCACTGCACTCCAGCCTGGGTGACAGAGTGAGACCCTGTCTCAAAAAAAAAAAAAGAAACACAAAGTCACATATTGTTTAAGAAACAATTACTCTTCAAAGGAGAGCCTCGCTTTTTTTTTTTTTTTAAAGGAAAAAGTGTATTTCATTGGAACAGTCATTTTGAGTGCAAAAAAAAAAAGTATATATATATTTGTGTCATATTTTAAAAAATATTTTTAGAGACAGGGTCTTGCTCTGTCACCCAAACAGGCTGGACATGGTGGCTGACTCCTATAATCCCAGCTACTTGAGAGGCTGAGGCATTGAGATTTATCACTATAATTTTTATCATTTTAATCTTTATAAATATTAAAAATATTTGTATGATAACTCACTGTAAACTTGAACTCCTGGGCTCAAGCAATCCTTCTGCCTCAGCCTCCTGAGTATCTGGGACTGCACACATGCACTACCATGCCCACTTAATTTTTTAGTTTTTAGTAGGAATGAGGTCTTGCTATGTTGTCCAGGCTGGTCTCAAACTCCTGGTCTGAAGTGATCCTTTTGCCTCAGCCTCTCAAGTAGCTGGGATTACAGGCGTCAGCCACCATGGCCGGCCTGTTTGTTTGCAGAAAGATAATAACTTAAAGCCAGGCATGATTCAAAAGTTTTAAACAAGATGCACAACCCTCCTCATTATGGCTACACCCGGTCATTGCTAAACCTGGTCAAAGCCTGAAGGCCAGGAAACCTGGAGGCTGGGCCCAGCGCCAAGGTGACCTAAGGATTTAAACTCCCAAACTCCCATTTACAAGTGAAGAGATGAAGCCCTCCTGCCTTAGAGGGTCACTGTTAGAACTGAGGACAGTGCCTGGCACATGAGAACTCAGTATTAGCTGTTGTCATTGAGAGAGAACACGAGGGACAACTAATGGACAAAGGATGTGTCACTTTAGGTGGAGATCAGAGCCCTACAGACTTATCATTTGAGCGTCCAGGCATCTGCAAAGGGTTAGACCTTTGGGATGAAAGACTTTTAGGGCACTTCACCAATGCCTTTTTACTTTGGCATTGAGCTTTCATTTTACTGGGTTGTGTGGATGGGAAACCCAACCAAATATGGCAATTCTGATATTGTCAGGTATCAGATAATTTCAAAATGTAATTTGTGGGGTCTTCATCCCTGGGGAAAATTTTGGAGAAGCATTTGGCCTAGTGGTTATGTTACAGTCCTAAGCATAAGGCAGACCCAGCTTCCAACCCAGTTCTGGCATCTACTAATCACGTGGCTGTCAGATTACTGTGTAACTGTTTCTTTACCTGTGAACCAGGGATAAGCACTGTTCCAGTCAGGTGGTATGAGATGAACTAGATGCTGCTGCCAACAGTGTCCTGTATATTTCAGTGGATCACAGAAACACCAAGTGTGGGTCTTCCCACGACCTGCCTACTTCCTCTCATCCGAACCTCAGCCCATCTCCACTCCTACTACGGCCAAATCCATACTTCCTTCCAGGCCTCAGACTTTACCTATAGCTTCTCATTTTGTTATGGAACTTTGACCTTAACAGGCTAGAACAGTCTCTACCCCGACTCCCACACTTTGTAGTGTGCAACCCATGGCACAGTCAGTTGCAATGTATAACCCCAGTATGTAATAAACTGTGATACTGAATCTCTGGTGCAGTTACCTGGTGTACAATCTGTGGTGCACTGTACTGTATGACCCCTGATATAATAAACCGTGGTTGTTTTTTGAGACAGGGTCTTGCTCTGTCACCCAGGCTTACGTGCAATGGCACAATCACGGCTCACTGCAGCCTCCAACCCTGGGGCTCAAGTGATCCTCTCACTTCAGCCTCCCACATAGCTGGCACCACAGGCAAACACCACCACATCTGGCTTTTTTTTTGAGATGGAGTCTCACCCTGTTGCCCAGGCTGGAGTGCAGTGGCACGATCTTGGCTCACTGCAACCTCCACCTCCTGGGTTCAAGTGATTCTCCTACCTCAGCCTCCTAAGTAGCTGGGACTACAGGCGCCTGCCACCATGCCTGGCTA
Organism: Plecturocebus donacophilus; assembly: GCA_004027715.1. Taxonomy (NCBI): domain Eukaryota; kingdom Metazoa; phylum Chordata; class Mammalia; order Primates; family Pitheciidae; genus Plecturocebus; species Plecturocebus donacophilus. The sequence goes on along the minus strand of PVKP010019558.1, from coordinate 35,980 downwards.
ATTTTTGTATTTTTGGTAGAGCTGGGTTTTGCCATGTTGGCCAGGCTGGTCTAGAACTCCTGATCTCAGGTATCTGCCACCCTTGGCCTCCTAAGGTGTTGAAATTACACATGTAGCCACTGTGGCTGGCCTGAAGTAGTATTGAATCCTTGGTGCACAGTAGCTGTAGTATATAATCCCTGGTCACAGGCAAGGGCAAAAGTTATTGTTAAATATGTTCCTAGCATAAAAAAGACCCCTTACAACTCAAAGCAGCATTTAAATAAACACGTAACATCGATAACCCTTGCCAACAGATCCTTACTGTTGTGCAAGCTGACTGCATTCCAGCAGGGCTTAATCAGTGGCAAAGAAAGATACACAGAAGTGGGGTTGGCCAACCTCCAGAGGAAACTGGCAACTGACCCTGTAAAGCCTTTCGGATTCAGTCGAGCTTCTCGACTTGTTTCTAGCAATAGTTAAGAGCTTATGTGAAATTATGGGTCTTAAGACTTTGAACACAAGTCAAAACTCTTACAGAGCTAAGCTGTAAATTATACTCAGTAACCTGGGCTGGCAAGTAAGAGGGTTCAAAAAATCAGTCACTGGGGACTCAATCTTTTAATGAATTCCCCTTGAATAAGGTGATTTCCAATTGTTTTTAAAAGAGGGAGAGAAAGCATCTACATTTTATTTTATTTTTTTGAGACCGTGTCTTGCTCTGTTGCCCAGGCTGGAGTGGAGTGGCGTGATCTTGGCTCACTGCAACCTCTGCCTCCAGATTCAAGCAATTCTCCTCAGCCCCTACTAGTAGTTGGGATTACAGGTGTGCGCCACCATGCCTGGCTAATTTTTGTATTTTCAGTAGAGATGGGGTTTTGTCCTGTTGGTCAGGCTGGTCTCCAACTCCTGACCTCAGGTGATCCACTGGCCTCGGCCTCCCAAAGTGCAGGGATCACAGGCATGAGCCATCATGCCATTGCCTTACATTTTAAAATCCTTTAGTTTAAAGGTATTCTAGTATTAAACATGCATATATAAATGTTATAATTACATTATGAGTAAAAGTGCAGTGTTTGTATTTCAAGCATAACCACCTTCTCTATAAAATTTTTAAATAGGCCGGGCACGGTGGTTCAAGCCTGTAATCCCAGCATTTTGGGAGGCTGAGGCAGGCGGATCACAAGGTCAAGAGATCAAGACTATCCTGGCCAACATGGTGAAACCCCGTCTCTACTAAAAATACAAAAATTAGCTGGGCGTGGTGGCGCATGCCTGTAGTCCCAGCTACTCAGTAGGCTGAGGCAGAAGAATTGCCTGAACCCGGGAGGTGGAGGTTGCAGTGAGCCGAGATTGTGACACTGCACTCCAGCCTGGCGCCTGGCGACAGAGCAAGACTCTGTCTCCAAAAAAAAAAAATAATTTTTTTTTTAAAATAAAAAAAGGGAAACTGTAACCTTAAAGATCAACTTTCTGGTCATGAGTTATTAAAAAAATGTAAACTGGTAATGTCTTCAAAAGGCTTTAAGGATCCCTTTGCATTTAGACAGTTGACTGAGGCCGGGTGTGGTGGCTCATGCCTATAATCCCAGTACTTTGGGAGGTGGAGGCAGGCAGATCATTTGAGGTCCGGAGTTCGAGACCAACCTGGCGAACATGGTGAAACCCCATCTCTACTAAAATTACAAAATTTAGCCGGGATGGTTGCGGTTGCTTATAATCTTAGCTACTTCGGAAGCTGAGGCAGGAGAATCACTTGAACCTGGGAGGCAAAGGTCCACCATGCCCAGCTAGCTAACTTTTCTATTTTTAGTAGAGATGGGGTTTCACTATGTTGGCCAGGGTGGTCTCAAACTCCTAGCCTCAGGTGATATGCCTTCCTCGGCCTCCCAAAGTCCTCACATTACAATCATAAGCCACTGCACCTGGACTTCAAAAATTTTTTTTGGCTGGGCGAGGTGGCTCACGTCTGTAATTCCAGCACTTTGGGAGGCCAAGGTGGGCAGATTACTTGAGGTCAGGAGTTTGAGACCAGCCTGGCCAACATGGTGAGACCTCCATCTCCACTAAAAATACAAAAAAATTAGCCAGGGGTGGTGGTGTGCACCTGTAATCCCAGCTACTCTGGAGACTGAGGTGGGAGAATTGCTTGAACCTGGGAGGTGGAGGCTGTAATGAGCTGAGATAGCACCACTGCACTCCAGCCTAGGTGACAGAGCGAAACTCTGTCTCAAAAATAAATAAGAAATAAAAAAAATTTTAAAGCTAATTTTTTCTGTATTGTTCCAATTTTAGTATATGCGCTGCCAAAGCAAACAGTATTTTTTTTTTTTTAATTTATTGACCCTGACCTGTTGAAGCAGTATTTTTTTTTTTTTTTTTTTTAAAGAGCGTCTCACTCTGTCGCCCAGGCTGGAGTGCAGTGGAGTGATCACAGCTCACTGCAGCCTCAATCTCCTGGACTTGAGTGATCCCCCCACTTTAGCCTCCAGAATAGCTGGGACTATAGGCACACACCACCACATTTGACTAAAGATCTTATTTTTATTTTATTACCTTTGAGATGGAGTCTCACTGTGACCCAGGCTGGAGTGTAGTGGCCTGATTTTGGCTTACTGCAACCTCTGCCTCCTGGGTTCAGGTGATTCTCCTGCCTCAGCCTTCCGAGTAGCTGGGACTACAGGCGCATGCTACCACACCCAGCTAATTTCTGTATTTTTAATAGAGACGGGATTTCACTATTTTGGCCAGGCTGGTCTCGAACTCCTGACCTGACCTCAGGTGATTCACCTGCCTCGGCCTCCCAAAGTACTGGGATTACAGGCATGAGCAACTGTGCCCAGCCAAGATCTTCTTTTTTAAAAAGTTAGTTTTTCTGAAGACTAAACTTCTAAGATGTCTAATCCCCAAACGAATCTATAAGCTCAATAAAATCCCAATCATAATAACCCCTCTGCCAATTTTTCAGCTAAAAATACAGAAAGGTACAGTTAAGAAAATGAATAGTTAAGCCCCAGGATGAGAGAAAATACCTGGAAAACAAGTATCTGATCAAAGACTATGTAGGAACACCCAGAACATGTAAGGAACACCCATTACTCCATAACAAAATGATAAACAGCCCAGTTTTCTTAAAAATGTAAAATATCTGAGCAGATACTTCCCAAAACATATATAAATGGCTAAGTACAGAAAAAAACCCAAAACTGCTCAACCACATTAGATATGGAGGATATAAATGAATAACAGTACCAAGCATTGGCGAGAATGTGGAGCAACTGGAATGTCCATCTATGAAAATGGTATACCCTCACCAGAAACCAGTTTGGCAGTTTTTAATAAAGTTAAGCATACACTTACCAGATGTTCCAGAACTTTCACTCATACTTTACTTGCCCAGGAGAAATGGAAACACTGTTCCCAGTTTTATTTCTAATAGCCAAAACCTGGAAACCACCCAAATGTCCCATTCATCAACAGGTGAACAGAAAAATAGGCACCAATATATTACCATGGAGTATTATCAGAAATAAAAATGAACTTCAGATACACATAACATGGATATTCAAAAACATCACCCATAGTGAAAGCAGCTAGAAATGAGAGTATATATGTAGTTCTAGCAGCAATCTGAAGCGTAAGAAGCCATTTCTTGTGATGAAGACCACACCAGAAGTTACAGAAGAGAAACCAGGACCTGCCCTGAAGAGGCATGAGGGTGCTTCCCAAGTGCTGGCTCTTTCTCATCTTCCTTGCACTCATCACTAGCCGGACCTAACATTCAAAAAAAGAACTGAGCTGTTTATTCAACAGCTTACTGTATGTAAGTTAAATCCTACTCAAGTTGGTAAAAGAAAAGCACGCTGGCGATTACCCTTCTGGGGGAACAGTGCTGGAGGGAGGCCCAGGACTTCTGGGGTGATGTTACTATTCTCTGACCCTGGGTATAGTTACAAGAGGGAACTCCTTTGGGAAAAGTTCAGTAAACTCTATATTTATGTGCCCTTTTCTCTATCTACTCTTTAATAATGTAAAATAAAAAATAGGAGAAAAATGAGACTGTGAACACTTCTCCCAGCTAACTTGGACAGGTTTTCAGGTGCTGCATGTAAGGTTTGCCTCATTAGGCAGCTATTACCAAGGTAGTATAACAAAGCTGAGTAATTTGAAAACTCTTAGGTTTCAAAGGAACTTTTCTCTGGGTCTTTAGATTTGAAATTTCTCAATTTGTTTTGTAATGGAAGTCACCTCATGGTCCTGATAGCCCTCCAGACCACAAAGCCATCACACACTATGGGATGTAAACTGCCTCTGCTCAAGTCTGGTAGCCGCGCTTGACCTGTGACTTCCAGCTCATGCGCTGATGAAATGTCTTTCCACCTGCTCTCAGAACCAAAATTTTCTTTGGTTTATAGGAAAGTGTGAAACTTACCTGCAATTTTTTTTGAGATGGAGTCTTGCTCTGTTGCCAGCTGGAGTGCAGTGGCGCAATCTCAGCTCACTACAACCTCCACCTTCCAGATTCAAGCAATTCTCCTGCCTCAGCCTCCTGGAGTAGCTGGGACTATAGGCATGTGCCACTATGCCCAGCTATTGTGTATTTTCATAGAGATGGGGGTTTCACCATGTTGGCCAGGATGGTCTTGTGACCCGAACCCCTCGGCCTCCCAAAGTTCTGGGATTACAGGCGTGAACCACCGCGCTCAGCCCACTTACCCACAATTATAGGTGCTCCTGAGAAGCTAGACCATGAGGCAACATGTATTACTGCAGGTAAATTCTTACTCTCAAACAGGGTTCTCAACGTGGAGGGATTCTGTCCTTCCTTCTCCTGGGGAACTTTGGCAATGTCTGCAGACAGTTTGGGTGTCACAGCTTGGTGCGAGTGCTACTGGCGGAGGCGGCAGAAGTTCCTAAACCTCTGAGAATGCACTGGACAGGTCTGACATCAAAGTCCCTTACAAAGTATGTAGAGCACTTTACCATTTACATTGGACTTAGCTAACCCTCACAATCACCAATTTGAACGTGAGGAAATGGAAATGTAAGAGACCCAACAGTGCTAAAAATTAGAAAACACTCATAAGGATGACATTCTCTTTACATTTACTTTTGTACACAAGAGTATGTATTTACCTGGAAAAAATTCTCTCAAGTCCCTCCCTTTGGAGCCCCTGAGTCCCTAAGTGCTAGAGATCCCAATTCTATTTGCTCTCTGCTCTGTGGCTCACAGAGATTCCAGCAAGACTAGGGTGAGCCTGGGAGATGCTAACAATTCCCTTGACAGGTGAATTGCATGTTGACTCTGAGTGTAATACTGAGACCTTGCAAAGGGAGTTCTTTCATTGAAGAGCACTGCTACTTCCATCCTGAGCTCTGCATTTAATAGGTGACGATGGAATGAAAACGTTAACTTACCCAAGGCTACCCTTCTGTGGTAACATCCTTGACTTGTTTAGAAGATTAAAAAAAAAAAAAAAAGAAAAAAGAAACTAATATTGAGAGGCTTCCTGATAATTATTGGGAGCTCCCCTGTATGTTATCTTATCTGACAAGTCCCCTGAAAAAAAGCCATCTGAACACAGCCAACCAAAAGAAAGGCTATTACAACAAGAACTTTACTGGTAACACCTTTTTAATAGGTCAAAGTAACTGTACAGTTCATTATATTCTTCCTGAGAATAATTTATATCCCCCAACAAACTAAAGGGAGGGTATATTTTTTCAAAATTAACAGAATGGATGGTGTAACTGGACATCAAAAGAAAACCAAATTCCTGTTTTGCTCCATTCTCTCCTGGGAAGACAGATACAAGGAAGGGTTAGTTAACTCCAGTGGCTGTAAAATAGTCAACATGGCTTTAATCTTTCTTTATAAATTATATAAAAATGGAAAAAGGGGATGGTTCCAGAACTTCTCCTCATTGCAGTTTGGAGGTGCTCTGGTATAAAGCATTTCTGCTTCCAAGAGAAATAACATTGCTACAAAAAACTGGCACATTATTCTGTGAAAAAAGACAAGAGTTTTTAGTTGTTTTCTACAGCTAGCTCCCGACCAAATGCTTCACATATCCACACGAAAGTAAAAGGCAGGTAAGACAAAAAGGGCTGTAGTTTTTTTCTGAAATAACTCAAGTCTTCAAAATATAGCTTTTATATTCTTTCTTTGTAAAATGGGATTAGCATATTGCAACTGAAGGGTGTTCTAACAAACAAAAATTCCAGTCTGGATAATAATTCTATGGTAGGCAAAAGAATTCTCAGCCTCTTGGGTTTCCTGGAATTCTTTACTTCATGCTCTCCTCTTCCACTATGCAGCTAAGGTAGTTTAGGAATTACGATGTCACCCCTTGGCCATCCCCATTCAAACATATCTTAATGTGAATATAAACTGTTCTTCATGATGATTAAAAGCTTACGTACAATTTTGATTCTTAGAAAAATGCCACATTTTGGATCCTGGACTTTTCTGAGGATCATGATTGAAAATAAACGAAACAAAAAAATGAACCCAAATCAAAGTATAGTTACACTTATATGAGAAAGATTTTCAACCAGATGGTCATTCAAAAAAGTTGGAGCTGTAAATGCTGGCGACCGAGGACACAGGGTTAATTCCTCACTGCTGGTGGAAGGCTAGAGAACATCTTCAAAAGAGGGTAGCAAGACATGCTCCCAGGGGAGGCTCAGTGTGGTCTCGTCTGCCCAAGCATTTTCAGTCTTGCTTGGTCAATGACATCGAGTAAGTTTTTGGCATCCACAGCCAGGGCGTGAGCAGCAGTCAGCATTTGCTTTTTGTACTCTTGCTGGAGGCTGGTCATGACATACTGCTGGGCCAGTTTCATCTTGTTGATGAGCTCACCCAGGTCAGAGTTCAATAGTTTCTGTGCCATCTCAATCTGAAAGACAAGAGATAGGTCAGGAGAACTGTTTCCCATCATTTTTTTCTTCTTCTTTAGAGAGAGGTTCTCACTACGTTGTCTAAGCTTCCTTCAAACTCTTGAACTCAAAAGCAATCTTCCTGCCTCAGCCTTCCCAGTAGCTGGGAACACAGTATGTACCAGTGGACTTTTCAAGGAATTTTTATAAGCCTTTCTTTTGGTGTCTCCATGAGAAGAAAACTTTATTTCCTGCAAATAAATCTTCCTTAGAAGCAACACAATGTAAAAATCAGTCATTAAATTTTTTCAACTTATTTTAACTTCCCACACTACATTCATGCATTAAAAAAAATTTTTTTTGTATCATTCAACTTGATATGCATTTTTTTAATTTAAATTTTTTACTTACTTTAGAAATTTGGCCATTACAGTGTGCCTGTGTGTGTATGTCCATTCACACATGCAGATTCAGTGTCTTGTTGCTTCCATTCAAAGCCTTCCCTGACAGCAGGACTGACTTAGTCTCCATTTGCACTCGCTGTTTAGACTTTATTAATCTCAGTGACTGGCAGAGCTTTTGTTTCATAATAGTACCACAGAATCTGACAGAACCTCAGACATCGTCTATTCCAAACTCTCACATCAGAGTGGACAACTGAGATACATAAGATATGCTGAAGGCCACAGAGCCAAGCCAGGACAAAAGTCTCCACCCTGACTTCTGGTCTTGTGCTTTCTACTATGCTAACTCTATCTCAAGACCTTTCCTGGCTATGCAAAAAATGCTTTAAGGGTGGTGGCAGGGCGCAGTGGCTCACTCCTGTAAAATCCCAGCACTTTGGGAGGCTGAGCTGGGCGGATGGCTTGAGTTTAAAAGTTTAAGACCAGCCTGGGTAACACGGCAAAACCCCATCTCTACAAAAAAATACAAAAAGTTAGCTGGGTATGGTGGTATGTGCCTGTATTCCCAGCTACTCAAGAGGCTGAGGGGGGAGGATGGCTTGAGCCTGGAAGATGGAGGATGCAGTGAGCCAAGATTGTGCCACTGCACTCCAGCCTGGCTGACAGAGCCAGAGCCCGTTATGTGCATGTGCACGCACACACACACCCACACACACTCACAGAGTCAGGGCAGCAATGGTAGAAGCAGCTAATGCTGTCCTACAGGATTGGAATGCTTTGCATGGGAAAGTCTCATGACCCTTCTTATCTGTTTCTTCAACCAACAATGATGTATCCATTTGCTCTTTTATCACTTATGGAGGATCTATCATGTACAAGACACTTGGTGTGGACACAAGAAGGAAGACCTAGTTTTACTCATAGTGTAGAGTGGGAAAAGCATACCCAGAACCCTATAATACACTGGAATAAGTCACATAGTAAAAACGCACACAGGTAAGACAGCAATGCATTCTGTCTCAGAGGATCAGAAAGACTTCACAAAGAGAATTTGTCTGAATTTGGCCTAGACTGTAAAAGTACGCTGTCTTCAACTGTGAAACGCATTATAAGCCACACAAAGTTGATGTTTATTTGGCAGAACCTGACAATGGCATAAGAAATCTTTAGGAAGGAGAATGACAAAATCTAGAGAGAGATTCTAGAAAGATGGCTCTGGTGGCAGTGTGGAGGCTGAATGGAGGGGCAGAGGAAGAGACAAGAGGCAGAAAAACCACCTAAGAGGACATCTTCAGAGAAGAGGTGATGGTGGATGTGCAGGTGAAGAGGACCAATCTGAGACCTGATGAGAGATGAAAGGTGTGTGGTTGTTTGTATGTGTGTGTAGGGGGGTGGGGAACTGCTGGGAGCAGACATCCAAGTGCATGGTGTTGTCACTGACCATGGAAGAAACTAGGAAAGCAGATGGTTCTGCCAATGGCATACAGTTGGAGATCAGAGCTCAGGGAGGGTTCTACTAAATGAACACAGATTTGGGAAGCACCAAATATTGAATCTAGGAGAATGAGAACTGCCAAAGTGAAAAAGTGTTTTTTTTTTTTTTTTTTTTTGTTTTTTTTTTGAGACAGTCTTGCTCTGTCGTCAGGCGCCAGCCTGGAGTGCTGTGGTGCCATCTCAGCTCACTGCAAACTCCGCCTCCCGGGTTCAAGCCATTCTCCTGCCTCAGCCTCCCGAGTAGCTGGGACTACAGGCACGTGCCACCACGTCCAGCTAATTTTTGTATTTTTAGTAGAGATGGGGTTTCACCAAGTTGGCCAGGATGGTCTCGATCTCTTGACTTCATGATCCGCCTGCCTCAGCTTCCCAAAGTGCTGGGATTACAGGTATGAGCCACCACGCCTGGTGAAAAAGTATTTTTTAATACAACAGGTGGGTAGTACTTTGGGAGATAACCACACTCAAGGGTGGCAGGGAATAAGAGCCTTAGCAGAGGTCTTAGCAGGAGATGAGTGAGTGAGGAAGCTCTGGGCCAAAGCAGGAGGTCTCAAAGGGGAGTTAGGACTAAGGGGAAAGCAGGGGCTCTGGTAATTAGGAGGCTTCCGGAGGCCTTGAAGAGCCGTTACAGAAGGGAGATTCCCAAAGAGCTGGAGCACTGGAATGTTCTGAGCTGGGGCTGAGTGCAGTTGCCATGTGAGAAGCTGGCCCAGCTGGGGATGGACTGCTCTTTCAAGAAGTACGATGGGGACAGGAGGAGACATGAGAGTAGTAAAAGGCAGATGCAGGATCAAAGACAGGCCCTTCTTTTCAAAAATAATTTAAGGCCAGGTGTGGTGGCTCATGCTTGTAACTCTAGCACTTTGGGAGGCCAAGGGACGAGGATGGCCTGGGGCAGGAATTTGAGACCAGCTTGGGTAACACAGTAAGACCCTGTCTCTACAAAATAAATAAATAAATAAAGAAAGAATTAAGTAGGTGTGGTGGTATATAACTGTAATTCCAGATACTTCGGAGGCTGAAGCAGGAGGATCACTTGAGCTCAGGATTTGGAGGTTATAGTGACCTGTGATGGAGTCACTACATTCCAGCCTGAGCGACAGAGACGCTGTCTCAAAAAAAAATTAATAATAATAAAAAAATAATGTATACAGGAGAGCAATCTGTGTATTATACAAGGGAGATGGAGAGATTACTTGAGGCTTTATTAACTAGAGTAGATGTTGACAAACAGTCCCGCTAAAATATCCACTTGTTAGGACACCATTTTCTTGCCTCTGGTATATGGAACTTCTCCACTTTGGGGCAAAATTGAGGCTTGTCATAGAAAGCAATTAGAGGCCCAGTGAAGCGAGAGAACCCCATTTGGCTGGGAATGTGAAGTTATGCTATGGCACCAGAGAGGGCTTTTCAAAAATGAGTTAAAGAGTTTCTGCATGTGAATCAATGCCATTTACAAAGGAATCACCAACAGCAGTTGTATCCAACCATCCATCAGAAATCAGTGTCCAGTTCATCAAGTGGAACATCCTCTGGACATGGTGCATCTTTCTCGGTATGATGTTGAGAAGGATTCAACATTACTTAGGTTGTATTCCTGACTGGAGATGCAAAACCTCAGTTGCATCAGTAAGAAACAAATTTTTATAGAATATCCCTCAACTAAACTTTAAGAATACTCTATAAAATAACTGAGCCTATATTTGCCAAAAAGGTCAATGTCATGAAAGACAAAAAAAGGCTGAGGAGCCATTTCAGATGAAAGGAGGCTGAAGAAAGCAACATCACATGCATCGTGTGATCCTGCCCTGGCTCTTGAAGGTGAGGGAAAAGTGCTACAGAGACAACCGACCTGCAGAGTGGGACAGTGCATTGCATCATGTTCAAGGTCCAGAATGTGGTGACTGTGTGGTGGTTATGTAGGACAATGGCCTTGCTATGAGAAATGTAAGTGGAAATCTTAAAGGGGAAGAGGGCATGAGATACGCAGCCACTCTCAAGCTGCTCAGAAGCAGGAAGTGATGTGCGTACACACACACAGACAATGGAGCAGGAATGACAATGTGCTGACATGTTAAAAGGCTGTGAAACTCATAAAGGAAATTTGGGAATTCTTTTAATTTAATTTTCTTGTAAGTCTGAAATGATTTCAAAATAAAAAGAACAAACAAGGGGTGTGTGCTGGGTTGAAGGACTGCCCATGCTGCCCTAGGAAGGAGTGAAGTAGGCAGCATGGGTGGTGGGGAGCGAGGCTGAAGCCTGCAGATCCTGGACTCTAGTAAGTAGGGATGTACCCCTCCTGTGTTTGTCAATCCCAACCGCAGCGTGTACACCCTAGGCTCAAAGACACTAAAACAAATGCAGGTGCTTCTTTTCACTTATTAGTCATATAAATGAAGGAAAATTGCCAAAAGGTGGCAAAGATGATCATTGTTGCTGAGCTACAGTATTTGGCGTCACCTTTGATTCCTTAAAAATTTTTTTTTGAGACAGGATTTTGCTCTGTCACCCAGGATGGAGTATGGTGGCTTGGTCCTAACTCACCGCAGCCTGAAACTCCTGGGCTCAAGTGATCATCCCGCTTCAGCCTCCTGAGTAGCTACTGCACACAGCTAAATTTTGTTTTTTTTTTTTGGTTTTTGTGAAGACAGAATCTCACTTTGTTGTCCAAGCTGGTCATGAACTGGCTTTAAGCCATCCTCTCACTTCAGCTGCCCAAAGTGTTGGGATTACAGGCGTGAGCCACCACACTCAGCCCTTAAGAAGCTTCTTAAAGACATTTATTAATTTAAAAGGAATTTTTAAAGACAATAATTTTATTTATTAATTTTTTTGTAGAGACAGGGTCTACTATGTTGTCTTGAACTCCAGGCCTCAAGCCATCCTCCTGCCTTGGCCTCCCAAAGTGGTGGGATTATAGATGTGAGCTACCATGCCTGGCCTAAAACAGATTTTTTTTTATATTACTATTTCAAATGGAAAACCAGGATCACTCGAAAACTCAACTACTTTTAAGGAGAATTCCAAGAAGCAGACCATACATGAAGGCCACCCTATTCATATAAGTGCTCCTCTACCTTTGAGGATCACGGCACCAGCAGCAGTTTCCCATGTGTCTTCCTCATCCACTGCTCAAAGCCACATGTATCTCAGGTGAGGACCTTGCACAGTGGCTCTGCAGTGGGCTGGCGGCAGGAAGACCCAGGGTCTGGAATTTGAGTGGCAACTGCTCCATACCACCCCTATGCCCTAGAATGAACAGCCTGGTCCTGGCCGGGGCCAGTGTTACAGGGAAGGTCATTACCTATAGAGCAGTCGAAGTCTCTGTCGGCCACAGACTGAGGAGCTGCCTTTAGCACCAAAGGCATCCCTGAATGTGTCCCCAACCAGTGCTGTCACAGAGGGCTGCAAGGTAAAGATTGTGCCCTACCTCTCGGTGGGTGCTGGCTGGTAGGAGGGGAATGGTCTCATCCACAGTGGCCAATAACGTCCTCAGGGCCAAGCCGACTTCCTAACAGACAAGAATCACAACCAATATTAGAATACACACAAAAGATTTTTATGTCTTTCAGTTATATATTTTTAAATTTCCTTTCCACTAGTTTCAAGGGAAACTTCTGTATTTCTTTTTCTTATTGCTGAGCCCTATCTTGTAAGTTATGAGGCTCCTTTTTCTCCCCAAAAGATTTAGACCTGACTATTCATTGCTCTAATACCCTAAGGAGCCAGCTGAAGAACAGAAGCTAACATAAGAAAGGCCACATCGATGCTGAGGTAGAAAGCAGGATTTTTTCTTCTCATCTGCTCCTTCCAAGCAGATTCTACCACCATCCTGGCTCCAGCATGCCAACTTTGCCAACACAGGTTAGGATAAAAAGTAGCACCTTTCCCCAAGTATGTTCACTGAGTGTGTTCTCACCCACGTACTTTCAAACACCTCATGAGGCTGGAAAGAGATGACATCACTCACTGCCCCAGGTGCAAGGGGGCAGCCTTGCTTTGGACCTCATCTCTTACATACACTGAGCAGAAACATTTCTCCCTGACACTTCTGAGTTGTAACAAAAAGGGTCTAAGTATGATTTAAAACAATTTAATTTAAAATTCAAATTTTCATTACTGTCATTCTTATGAGGATCAAATATTTAATGACCAAGACATCAAATTACATGTAATATGAATAAAACCAGTAAGAAAATGATAGTTACTTATAATTGGATCAGCATACAAAAAGAATGTCATTTGGCCAAAGTAATATGGTTAAAGAAGGAGTGTCTATAAAATCACCATATAAAATCTTAATATGGCTGGGCGCGGTGGCTCACACATGTAATCCCAGCACTTTGGGAGGCCGAAGTGGGTGGGTCACCTGAGGTCAGGAGCTCAAGACCAGCTTGGCCATCATGGTGAAACCCCATCTTTAAAAAATAAAAATAAAAAATAAAAAATAAATCTTAATATGTACGAAATTCTTAATGCTTTCATCTACTGTTGAGTTTTTTGTTTAAATTTGGCTGTAGGTTAATGCAAGTTTATCTTTGAGAACTTTGGTTAAAACTGTTATGTGATACAGTTAAAAAAACGAACCAGAATGGACCAACTGTGCTTTCCATGAAACATTACAACTTTCAAGCAGCTTTTTCCACATCGATGGTTAATAAGAAGCTGTTGCAAAGACTGCTAATAGGTACGCTAAACAACAATTGTAGGGGCTGGGCATGGCAGCTCATGCCTGTAACTCCAGAACTTTGGGAGGCTGAGGCAGGCAGATCACATGAGGTCAGGAGTTCGAGACCAGCCTGGAGAACATGGTGAAACCCTGTCTCTACTGAAAATACAAAAATTAGCCAGGCATGGTGGTGCATGCCTGTAGTCCCAGCTACTCGGGAGGCTGAGGCAGGAAAATTGCTTGAAGCTGGGAGGCAGAGGTTGCGGTGAACCAAGATCATGCCACTGTGCTCCAGCCTGAGAGCCTGGGCGAGAGAATGAGATTCTATCTCAAAAAAAAAAAAGAAAAAGAAAAAGAAAAAAAAAAAAACATTTGTGGCCCGGCATGGTGGCTCACGCCTATAATCCCAGCTATTTGGGAGGCCGAGGCGGGGGGATTGCCTGAGCTCAGGAGTTCGAGAACAGCCTGGGCAACACGGTGAAACGCCATCTCTACTAAAACACAAAATAGTTGGGCGTGGCGGCATGCACTTGTCCCAGCTACTCTGGAGGCTGAGGCAGGAGAATTGCAAGAATCTGGGAAGTGGAGGTTGCAGTGAGCTGAGACTGCGCCTCTGCACTCCAGCCAGGGCAACAGGGTGATATACTCCACCTCAAAAAAAAAAAAAAAAAAAAAAAAGTTGTAGGCTTCTACAGCTCAATAACAAAATACAGTATGATTTAAAAACTGGCAAAAAAAAAAACAACCCTGAGTAGACATTTATGCTCAAAAACCAAACAGATGTTCAACACCTGTATGCAAATCAAAACCACACTTAGATAAACTTCACATCCATTAGGATGATAATTATTTTTTAAAAAAGATACATCCAAAACCCCAAGCCCCCAAACAACCCCCTAGAAAATAACAAGGTTTGGTGAGAATATGGAGAAACTGAAACCCTTATGCACTGTTGGTGGGAATGTAAGATGGTGCAGTTGCTATGAAAAACAAATGGGGGCTCCCCAAAAAATTAAAAATGGAATTAACAATGATCCAGCAATTCTGAGTATACACCCAAAGAAGTGAAAGCAGGGTCTCAAAGAGACATCTGTACACCCATGTTCATCGCAGCATTCTTCATGATCACTGAAAGGTGGAAGCAACGCAAGTGTCCCGTGATGGTTGAGTAAATAAGCAAAATGTGGGATAAACATACAGTGGAATATTTATTACTCAGCCTTAAAAAGGAAGAAAATTCTGACACATGCTACAACATGGATGAACTCTGAGCTACTATGCTAAGTGAAATAAGTCAGTCACAAAAGACAAATACAGTATGATTCCACTTATGAGAGATACCTAGGGTAATAGAGACAGAAAGTAGGAGGCTGCCAGAGGCTAGCGGAGGGGGAAAAGAGGAGTGTCGTTTCAAGTATACAGAGTTTCAGTTTTGCAAGGAAAGGGTTATGGAGGTGGATGATGCTGACGGTGGCACAACAATGTGAATGTACCTAATGCCTCTGAAATGTATGCTTAAAAGTAGTTAAGATGGCAGTTTATGTTATGTATATTTTACTACAATGAAAAAAAAGTATGTTTGAGCAAATTTCAGAAACACTGGCTTAGAGCCAAGTTTGACCATACTCTGAACTACAGGACACTTCTGTGCACCCAAGATGCCAGTATGTACTCTTTAATAGAAGCCATTGCTGACTTTCCTTGGACCTAGTATCCTTTTTCTTTTTTTCAGACATGGGGTTTCACCATGTTGGTCAGGCTGCTCTTGAATTCCTGACCTCAAGTGATCCACCCACCTTGGCCTCCCAAAGTGCTGGGATTAGAGGTGTGAGTTACTGCACCCGGCCACTACTGTCCTTTTTCATAGAATACTTGTCACTGGTTCCTAGAATCCCCCTCCATTGAACACAATTTGGAAAACATCAGTTTACTGGCATATTTTTATTTCTTTTTACTCTTTAAAAGAAAATTCAATGAACACCTACATACCCAACCCTCAGCTTAAGAGAAACAACGCAGGGCTGGGTGCGGTGGCTCACGTCTGTAATCCCAGCACTTTGGGAGCTTAAGGTGGGTAGATCACAAGGTCAGGAGATCAAGATCAGCCTGACCAACATGTTGAAACCCCGTCTCTACTAAAAATACAAAAATTAGCTGGGTGTGGTGGCAGGTGCTTGTAATCCCAGCTACTCAGGAGGCTGGGGCAGAGAACTGCTTGAACCCGGGAGGTGGAGGTTGCAGTGAGCCAAGATTGCGCCACTGCACTGTAGCCTGGGCAATAGAGTGAGATTCCATCTAAAAAACAAGACAAAACAAAAATCAAAAAACACAGATTAACTCCTCCCAAAGCCAGTATTCTTCTTCAACTGGCTCCTCCTTAGAGGTGCAGGATCTGAATTTGATAATGATCATTTGTCTACTTATCTCTGCACTCTAACAATGTAACCACATCTCCCTAAGTCTTACATAGGATTATTTTCATGTTTTTTAACTTTACATAAATGGCATCATACTGTAAGCATGCTTTTGCAGCTTTCTCTTTACTGTAGACTTTATGTGTAAGTGATAATTATTATTATTTTTTATTTTTATTTTTTTTTACAACTCAGCCAGTGAGTGATAATTATTAAAAGACTGTTCTGCTTCAAGTTACTCCCAGCCTAGTGTTTACTGACAGAAGAAAACAATAGGAACGGCAATTCAGAGTAACTGTGGTTCTCACTAACACTGCCACTGTACGGTGCCTTTGCACCTTCTAAAGACCTTCTAAAACATCAGCACTGCCTTTGGATTGGGGGGGCACCTAGCGCCATCTATCAACTGGCACCACAGCTTCCAAGAAACAACATTTTTGCCAGTACATAATGTGACTGTGTTTTACCTTCACCATAGGGACGTATTCCTCTGGCGGGGCCGGCTGGATTTTACTGGACATCTCGATGACAGCTTTCACCAGGCCCGTCACATTCTCATATACCTTATCATTTGACCGGTCCAGGTTGGCAGTAGGTGGGGGGCTGATTTCCTGGGGCTGAAGCTGACAACACAAAAACCAGTAATTTTTCTTCTCTCCAGCAGATGGCATGAGATCACCACAATCAAGCCAGATCAAAGCAGATCGCAGAAGGTCATTGATTTTCTTGTGTATATGGGATATAGCTCAGATTGAGAATGACAGTAAAGTAATTCCTCCAAGTGACAAATTGGGCAATTTTTTTTCTAACTCTGAGCTCAGTTAAAGGAAACGAGATGGAATCATACACATTATACTAAAAACCTCAGATTCTTTCAGAGATGTGATTCAATGTCCCCGTACCCAAAAATCACTCACCACAAGAGAATAATCCATCTGAGGATTTTCTGAATTTTAGAGAAAATTACCTATTTGGCTAAACAGTCAAACATTCTACATGAAGACGATAAGGATTTCCACTTAGTTTGAATTCTGCAGTGAAAACTGTATGGCTTAGCTTAGCTGCCCTCAGCTACCTAATGGAAATACGTTCTTTGTACAGTTATAAAAAGCTGACACAGAAATGTGCTCTAAGGGGCAAGAGATCTGTTTGCAGGTCGTGATTGAAATCAAAGCAGCAGTGGTGTCACTAGGAGCCTCCTTGCTAGAGACCCCAGTTTCAGCCAGCTCTGTGCTGACTGCTGGAAAGCACCTGGGCCCATGCTTATAAAGCCTCAGCTCTCTCACCCAGGCAACGGTGATGAGGGAAGATGAGGCCACAGATGTTAATGCCCACCTAGGGCCTGGGCACAGAGGAGACATCAGCTAACGTTAACTAAGATAACTTGAGTGCTGAAGGTGGAATAACATGAGGATCTTTGGAAACTCTTCAGTAGTATTTAAAAATTACAGTTGGTTAGACTTATACCAGGCATAAAATGGTGTATATATACACTTTTTAAAAATAGACTAACTTATAATTCAATCAGGAACCTGCTGCCAGTGCTCAGTCTAAATATAAGTTCCCATTTCTGAACCTTTGGGTGCTTTTGCCCAGGTAGTCTGGAACAAATTAATTCTTGGTTGTTCCAAAGTCTGGGTATGAGACAGAAAAGCACAAGAACAATTCATTTACTGCAAACATGTGCATGTCTCATTCTGTTGCAAACATAAACACTGCCTTTGGCATCTGTCAGTCATGACAGGTGACAAACCAGGCTGAAGTGCCCTCCCACTTGGGCTTCCTGCCTTCTAGTCCAAAATTACATGCAGAGAGCCAGGTGCGATAGAGAGAGCTGGACAGACACACAAAGACACGATGTGCTTACCCTCCATGGCTATTGTCGAACAGAAGGTGAGGAAAAGTTAAAGGAATTTATCAGAGAAAGGGAAAAAAGAAAAACAATATTAATAAAGGCATTAGACAAATCCCCTATAAAAACACATGAGCAGAACAAAAAGGAGCTAGTTTCCAAGCCTGCCCACCAGCTCTCACTCACTGTTGCCAGGGTGTGGCTACTGTGCCACCTGCTCACTGCCCCAGCACACTGCATAGAAAGGTCTGCCATGCACCATGCTCAGTTACAAAACAAATGCAGGGAACATGCAAAGCCTGAGGAACAATCCAGCAGCAGTGCAAGATCAACAGAATTAGGGCCCTTCAAAAAGAAAGGAGGAGGAAGTCATATGGTTTTAATTATTGAAAACTGCCTATCTGAATTCTCAGAGATTCAGGACAAACTGCAGCAGCTTCAATTCTTGAGCCTGGTCCCTCAATATCCTTGGGAATCTACTTCATTGTCTAGCCATGCTGCCATCATAAAGATTCCTGACATGGGGCTGCATTGAAAGATAAAATTGAAAGATAAAATTGAAAGAAAGGGGCCCAGCCTGGCCAACATGGTGAAACCCCGTCTCTACTAAAAATACAAAAATTAGCCGGGCATGTTGGTGCGTGCCTGTAATCCCAGCTACTCAGGAGGTTGAGGCAGGAGAGTTGTTTGAACCTGGGAGGCAGAGGTTGCAGTGAGCCGAGACTGTGCCACTGCACTCCAGCCTGGGCAACAGAGCGAGACGGTGTCTCAGAAAAGAAAAAAAAAAAAGGCATTGGGAGCTTATTTTAAAAACAAAAAACAAAAGTAGAACAAAAACCCCTCTTTTGAGCTGATTCTTATGATTAGGTGCTACTACTTTAAACTGAGCAGTTTTATTTAATGTTGTTTTCTCTAAAGCTCAAAGCCAGGGCTAGGGCTGTCTTACTATATAACCACATCATTTCCAAGAGATGGCTTCCTGTATTTTCTGCACCGAGAGTCACAGTGCAGTCTTCTGTTTAACTTCACAGGATGTGCCAGTTCAAAATGCATCAACACAAAAAGGCACAGGGCTTCTTGAGGAGGGTGATACAGTGTGAGTTTCTTCAAGAAGAAATAGACAATTCTGTAATTCTAGGGAGGTTGTAACTTGTTTAAAGCTTCTGTTCTTTTGTACTTTGCCCTTTGTCCAACCAATTCTTGTGGTAGAAGGGCACTGTCATAATGATTCTAGGGACCATTCACAGTGACATTCCAGAGTAAAAGCTGTTTGGAAAGACATCCTATTGGTTTCCTATAATCTGGAGCTTGACAACTTATAAATTCCTTGGCAGGCAGCTATGATAAACTCTCTACAGATGTAGTCAATTCCAATCACTTAGGTTGATACTTACAGACTCAGATAGTTAAGAACCAAAATGCAATGCTACCTAGGAAAAACTGCGACTGATTTTGGCTAAATGTTGTTTGGATGAATTTATTAGTTATGTATAAAGGTAAGTATTTCACTATCAGTTGTTGTTTTTTTTAAAGACAGGGTTTCACCATGTTGGTTAGGCTGGTTCTGAACTCCCGACCTCAGGTGATCCGCCTGCCTTGGCCTCCAAAGTGCTTGGATTATAGGCGTGAGCCACCACGCCCGGCCTGTTGTTGTTTTTTAAGACAGAATTTTGCTCTGTCGCCCAGGCTGGAGTGCAGTAGTGTGATCTCAGCTTACCACAACCACTGCCTCCTGGATTCAAGTGATTCTTGTGCCTCAGCCTCCTGAGTAGCTGAACTACAGGCTCATGCTACTATGCACAGCTAATTTTTATATTTTTGGTAGAGACAGAGTTTTGCCATGTTGGCCAGGCTGGTCTGGTTGGTACTCTTGGTCTCAAGCAATCCACCTGCCTTGGGCTATCAAAGTGCTGGAATCACAGGTGTGAGCCACTGTGCCTGCCTGCATTTCAGTATTAGAACAATACTCTTCTTTTAGGATGGATTCAATGACCTCTACCAAGCAGACAATGAAGAAATAGGGGCACATATTTCACATTATTTAAAAATCTTTACTCAATATATTTTAAGTACACATATTTTCATCAAGATTTC
Organism: Plecturocebus donacophilus; assembly: GCA_004027715.1. Lineage (NCBI taxonomy): Eukaryota > Metazoa > Chordata > Mammalia > Primates > Pitheciidae > Plecturocebus > Plecturocebus donacophilus. The sequence continues at coordinate 16,195 of PVKP010019558.1, read as the reverse complement.
AATTTGCTTTATCCCTTACACTAAGGATATTCCCTTTTTTGTTTTGTTTTGTTCTTTTTTTTTTTTTTTTTTTTTTTTTTTTAAGATGGGGTTTCACCATGATGGCCAGGTTGGTTTTGAACTCCTGACCTCAGGTGATCCACCCACCTCGGCCTCCCAAAGTGCTAGGATTACAGGTGTGAGCCACCACACCTGGCCGAGGGTATTCCTAATTCTATGTATTCATTATGTTATTCCAGCTGTGAAACATAAGCGCATGTCAGAATTCTAATGTGGTACCTGATCTACCTTGAAAGTTGGTATTTCATTATAATACAAGCCATTTTGAAAGTCTGCTCTTTTGGCTTATGAAAATGAGAAACAACTCATTAATCTCATTCTGTCCCCTTTTCTTTTTTTAAAGAGATGGGGTCTCATTATGTTGCCCAGGTCAGATTCAAACTGCTGAGCTGAAGTGATCCTCCTTCCTTAGCCTCCCAAATACCTGGAACTATAGGGGTGTGCCATCATGCCTGGCTCCTTTTTAGAAATTTATTGAAATAAGCTAATATTGGGAAGGGTGTGTCCTTCCTCAATTTTCCCTGGAGAAGATCGAGTGTGTCCTTAATAGAACTGCCAGGAGGCATCCTGGGGGTTGAGGGTCTGGTGAGCTAGGGAAGCTCCAGATTCCCAGGCGCTTACAAGCCACTGGCATGAACTCTGGGGACCAGTTGGTACTTTCACTATGGCCACAGAGAGCAGGTTAGTTTGTGCCAGTAGCTGTCCATTCACCCTCCGGTCACCTTCTCAATGGACACTGGCAAACCTGTGCCCTCTAAGCTGCAGGCTATCACTCTAGGCCTGGAGATGACGTTTTCTCTTACCCTGGACTAACTCTCTGATGACTCTGAGAAGACGACAATGTATCTACATCTAACTAAGCTTCAGCTTTGGAGGTGAGAGCCTTTGAGTGAAGCCTTGAACACACTGCTTAACTCTGTGAGCCTTGGTCATCTGAGAAATGATACCACCACTGATCCTGTGAAGTTGACATGAGAAATGACAATACATGAAAAATGTCTGCCCCAGCATTTGGTAAAGGGAAGACGCTCAACAAATGGTGGTTATTGGTAAGCAAAGTTTATCTTAACCTGCTATGATATTTATCAGATTTTACGGTATCTTCCACTTTAAGATGCATCATTTCTTTTTGTTTCCTTCTTTCCTCAAGATGGAGTCTTGCTCTGTCACCCAGGCTGGAGTGCAATGGCATGCTCTCAGCTCACTGCAACCTCTTCCTCCTAAGTTCAAGCAATTCTCCTGCCTTAGCCTCCTGAATAGCTGGGATTACAGGTGCGTGCCACCACACCTGGCAAATTTTTTGTATTTTTAGTAGAGACGGAATTTTACCATGTTGGCTAGGCTGATCTCGAACTCCTGACCTCATGATCTGCCCACCTCGGCCTCCCAAAGTGCTGGGATTACAGGCATGAGCCACTGCGCCTGGCCCAAGATGCATCATTTTTTAATGTACCACTAAACGAGAAAAAAAATGCTGCCAATTAAACCAAAACACCATCCCAATTTTAGAGATATTAAAACGTAAAAAAAAAGGTATATCAGAATTAAGAAATAGGGTCTATTTTGAGAGGTAATTCGTTATCTTAAGTGCAAAGTAAAAAATCCCATCTCCTTACAGGGGCTAGGCTAGAAGAGGAGAGCCTCCTTCAGATCTCCCAGGGAGGAAGGCTGCCATTCTAGAGGCTCCAGCACTTGGTGGGGGCTGGTGGGGACCCAGGAGAGTCACAGACAACAACCGTTTCAGCTGCATACCCCTCGGGGCAGGCAGCACCTGATTTCTGACTGCCAAATTTGGAAGCTTGTGGTTGTCTGTGCCCGAGTCAAACACTCCCCTTGGTCTGAGGATGGCTCTACTCAGCATACATTGCTTTTACAAATCCAATTCTAACTCTAAATGGAAAATAATGAAGTTTTCCATGAAGCCACACTTATAAACTCGGAGCCTACAGAAAGTCCTCACTTACCCCAAGCATCCTGGTTTAATTAATTTTTAAAACCAGAAGCAATCTCAGCACTTTATTCTAAAGAAAACATTCTGTCTAATCAGAGGAAGATGTACATAGAAAATCAGAATCTGATTGAGTTCCTAAAATCTCTCACACTGAGAGAAAAATGGGCAAGAAAATGTTTGCATCAAGCTTTTCCCTGACTTTCAGAGGGGTTCAGAACCAGACCAATCGATTCCTGGGTCTCGCAGTTCCACTCTATACTGTTCTATTTTCTGCACCATCTCCACTCTACGACATGAACACAGTCAACTGAGAACTAGAGGACTCCACAAATCCTGCAAGCAGAATGTGCTGCACAGGCTCAGATGCCCACCTTGACACCCTCGTTGTAGCTGTCCCCAGGGCTGCCAAGGCTGGCAAGGCTTCCCAGGTGACCAGGGGCTCCAGGGCGAGGTGGTTTCTTTGGTGGAGCTGCAGGATCTGATGAGAGAGAATGATTCCCATTAAGTTATGTGTGTTAAGAAAGAGAAAGAAGGTCAGGTGTAGTGGCTCATACCTGTAATCCTAGCACTTTGGGAGGCTGAGGCGGGCGGACTGCCTGAGCTTAGGAGTTTGAGTACAGCCTGGGCAACATGGTGCAACCCTATCTCTACTAAAATACCAAAAAAAAAAAAAAAAAAAAAAAAAGGCTAGGCATAGTGGCTCAGTAATTCCAGCACTGTGGGAGGCCAAGGTGGGCGGATCACCTGAGGGGAGGAGTTTGACACCAACCTGGCCAACATGGTGAAACCCCATCTCTACTAAAAACATAAAAATTAGCTGGGCGTGGTGGCAGGCGCCTGTAGTCTCAGGTATTTGGGAGGCTGAGGCAGAAGAATTGCTTGAACCCGGGAGGCGGAGGGTGCAGTGAACTGAGATTGCGCCACCGTACTCCAGCTAAGCAACAAGAGCAAAACTCTATCTCAAAAAAAAAAAAAGAAAAAAAGAAAATTAGCCAGGTGTGGTGGTGGGGGACTACAGTCCCAGCTGCTTGGGAGGCTGAGGCAGGAGAATTGCTTGAACTCAGGAGGCAGAGGTTGCAGTGAGCCAAGATCGAGTCACTGTACTCCAGCTTAGGCAACAGAGTGAGATTCTGTCTCAAAAAAAAAAAAAAAGAAAGAAAGAAACTACACCTCAATACATGCCTACTGGTGTTCTTACAGAAGACACCAATCTTGCATTCTAAGTGAGCCCAAGTGTTGCTCTGCTGCCCGGACTGGAGTGCAGTGGCTCACTGCAACCATAAGGAGGTATTTCTGATGCATTATACCAACAAATTCTTTTCCCCAGTACTCTAGTCATGAGCTGAATGTGGTAAACATTCTACTTGCTGTGGTCTGTATAGGGAAAACTCAAATAATCATGGGGGTATTCCAAAGCTATGACACCACATACATTCAAAATCTGCTTTCATCATATTAAACTAACTTCTCTCTGCCCAATTCTTTTCTTCTTTACCTGGTTTACCCACAGGCTGATATATATGTTGGTTTCCAATCTGTAGGAAAAGAAAAGTTCAGTCAATGCACTGGTATTTACAGTGGGGTAATGACGTCTCTTTCCCATCCAGTCTATCCACCCCCTTGAACTTCTAGGCTAGATGCTGGGTATCAAAATGAACAAGACAGGATTCTGCATAAGGTCCCAGGGGTGGAGGATCAGGCAAATAAGCAAATTATGCCAGTAGGATGTGTGGAAAGGACTGTGAGAGAAGCAAGCATGGGAAACTCTGGAACCACAAACATGGTGGTCATAACCCATTTAAAATGTTCTTAAACAGCTGAAGAGAAGGTGAATTAGTACAACTTCTATGGAAAATGAACTCAAAGAACTCAAAATAGAACTACTTATCAAAGAACTCAAAAGAGAACTACCATTAAATCCAGCAATCCCATGACTGGGTATACACCCAAAGGAAAATAAATCACTGTATCAAAAAGACATCTGCACTTCTATGTTTGTCATGGCACTATTCCCAATATGCAAGATATGGAATCAACCTACGTGTCCCTCAATGAATGTCTGTATAAAGAAAATGTGATATATGTATACAATGGAATACTATTTAGCCATAAAAAAGAATACAATCAGTCAGGCATGGTGGTTTAAGCCTGTAATCCCAGCACTTTCGGAGGCCGAGGTAGGTGGATAACTTGAGGTCATGAGTTTGAGACCAGCCTGGCCAACATGGCAAAACCCTGTCACTACTAAAAATACAAAAATTAGCTAGTCGTGGTGGCATGGTGCCTATAGTTCCAGTTACTTGGGAGGCTGAGGTAGGAGAAATCCCTTGAACCAAGGAGGTGGAGATTGCAGTGAGCTGAAGTTGCGCCACTATACTCCAGCCTGGGCAACAGAGCAAGACTCTGTCTCAAAAAAAAAAAAAAAAAAAAAAAAAAAAAGAATATAATCATGTCTTTTGCAGCAATTTTGGATGGATGCAGCAATGTGTAGGCTGTTATCTTAAGTGAAACAACTTACAAACAGAAAGTCAAATCCTGCATGTTCTCTTAAGTGGGAGCTAAATAATGCATACACATGTACCTAAGAGTATGGAATAGTCATTGGGGACTTGGAAGAGTAGGGGGAGACAGCGATAAGAAATTACTTAGTGGGTACAATGTACACTATTTGGGTGATGGTTATACTAAAAGCCCAGACTTCACACTAAGCAATATATCCATGTAAAAAAACCTGCAGTTATGCCCTTAAATTTATACAAATGAAAAAAATTTGAAATGTTCTTACATGGATGTTTCCAGTTTGCCTCTAACTAAAGGGTTTCAAATCCCAGGACTTCTCAGTGTCCGTATCCTTTCCTGCCTGAACTCCCAACTATGCTTATCACAAAGAGATACAACCAGAACAGTGATGGAAAGGGGCCTGATAGCACTGGGTGTGTAGATTCCCATGGGCCTACACTGCCATCATCACCAAAGCACTATGTGTGTCAGGACCTGTTGCTCTATCTCTACCAGTTGAGGCCAAGTCAGAGAAGCCAAACCACAGTCCAGAACTTCTGTCCCAGGAACAGGATAAAGTTTTCCTTAATACCAGTTCTCCTTCAAGTTGTCTTACCTGAAATTGCACTTAAAATAGTCTTTCTGAAGCTAACTACATGGAAAAAAAATCTTTTTGGAACTATGTTCTACTTCTGAAAAGAAAGACATTTCTTGCTTACTTTAAAATAATGAACTGGCTAATTTTATAGATGATCTATAAGGTCACATTCTTTTAAAATAGCAGCCAATTAAACCTCACTCTTGAATTCTTTACAATCTAACTCAAACTAAGTTATAATTTAGGATTGTCTTTAAACAGCCATTCAGAAATAAAACTGTAGAACTGCTGTGTATTTGTGATTGGGAATGGTGTTTTTGCCAACTTAAAAGGATTAAAGTAGAGGAGATATACACAAATTAAAAAATTATGTGTGATCATAAGACTTAAGATAATTTTAAAAAGAAAACCACAGATCGTAAAAAAAAAAATGAACTGGCTAATAGATATAATTTAAGGTGCTTTACTTTCTACTGAGAACCACCTCTTTAAAATATAAGGGGTATAAAAATAGAAAACACAATTCAAATTGTTCCTCCCTCACACAATCAAGTTGTTTTCAATGTCATTTAACACCTCTGATTTTATAGACGTGCAAAACTCTGAGAGCTTGAAAGTATGAAGAATGATACCATATCAACTTATTTTTGTGTAGCACTTTCTACTTTATGTATCATTTTCGTATCATTCATTTGTTCAATGAACAGTTACTGAATACCTGCTTTGTTCCAGGCCCTGATCTAAGTATAAAACAAAGATCCTGCCTGGGGAGCTAACAGCTAACAATGCAGTGGAGGGAGACAGATAATAAACAATGAAAATCTATTAGTATATTCTGTGTTCTGTTTGGAGAAGCTGTGTCCCACGAAGAAAGGAGATGGCTGGGATAGAAGGAGAGGAGTTACAGAATTTTTGGCTTTGATTGATTGATTTAGTGATAGAGTCTCACTCTATTGCCCAGGCTGGACTGCAGCAGTGTTTTAAGGAAATCTGCATTTAACTTAAACAGACATCTACTGGTGGAAATCTGGGATTGGTTTGCTCAAATTAGTAAAATTAAGAAGATCTTAAATTTGGCTGGGCTTGGTGGCTCACGCCTGTATTCTCAGCAATTTGGGAGGCCAAGGTGGGTGGATCCCTGGAGGTTATGAGTTCGAGACCAGCCTGGCTAACAGGGTGAAACCCTGTCTCTACTAAAAATACAAAAATTAGGTGGGGACCTGTAATCCTAGCTACTTGGGAGGCTGAGGGAGGAGAATTGCTTGAACCCGGGAGGCAGAGGTTGTAGTGAGCTGGGATCATACCACTGCACTCAGCCTAGGTGACAGAGCAAAACTCCCTAAGAAAAGAAAGAAAAAAGAAAAGAAATCTCAAATACTCAAATTAATAACCTAACACCACACCCTGAAGAACTAGAAAAATAAGAGCCAACCAACCCCAAAGCTAACAGAAAACAAGAAATATTCAAAATCAGAGCTGAACTGAATGAAACTGGAACATGAAAAACCATCCAAACAAAAATGAAACCAGAAACTGGTTATTTGAAAAGAAATTGGTTTTTTAATTAGTCTACTAGCTAGACTAATTAAAGAAAGAGAAAAGATCCAAATAAATACAGTCAGAAACAACAAAGGGGACATTACCACCAACCCTACAGAAAAATACAAGTAACTGTCAGAGAATATTATTAATATCTCTAGGCACATAAACTAGAAAATCCAGAAGATATGGATAAATTCCTGGACACATACACACTCCCAAGACTGAGCCAGGAAGAAACTGAATCCCTGAACAGATAAAAAATGAGCTCTGAAATTGAATCAGTAATAAATAGCCTACCAACCACCAAAAGCCCAGGACTAGATGGCTTCACAGTTGAATTCTACCAGATGTACAAAGATGAGCTGATAGCACTCTTACTAAAACTATTCCAAAAAATTGAGGAGGAGGTCCTCTTCTCTAACTCATTCTATGAATCATTCTGAGTCCCAAACCTGACAGAAACACAACAAAAAAAGAAAACTTTAGGCCAATATCTCTGATGAACAGAGATACAAAATTCCTCAACAAAATACTGGCAAAAGAAATCCAGCAGCACCACAACAAAAAGGTAATCCACCACAAACAAGTAGGCTTTATCCCTGGGATGCAAGGTTGCTTCAACATATGTAAATCAGTAACTGTGATTCACCACATAAACAGAACTAAAAATAAAAACCACAGGATCATCTCAACAGACGTAAAAAAAAGCTTCTAATAAAATTCAACCTCACTTCATGTTTAAAACACTCAAAAAACTAGGTAATGAAGGAACATACCTCAAAATAGAAAAAGCCATCTATGACAAACCCATGGCCAACATCATACTGAATGAATGGGCAAAGGCTGGAAGCATTCCCCTAAAGAAATAAAACAAGACCAGGATGCCCACTCTCACCATAACTATTCAACTTTAGTACTGAAAGTCCTAGGCAAGAGAAAGAAATAAAAGGCATCCAAACAGGAAGAGAAGAAGTCGAACTCCTGTGTTCATAGACAATATGATTTTATACACAGAAACGTCTACAGTTTTGGCACAAAAGCTCCTAGATCTGATAAACCAGTGGTCTCCAATCATTTCGGCACCAGGGACAGGTTTCATGGAAGATCAATTTTTCCACGGACTGGAGGGATGGGGTGGCGGATGGTTTTGGGATGAAACTGTTCCATCTCAGATCATCAGGCATTAGAGTCTCATACGGAATGTGCAATCTAGATCCCTCACATGTGCAGTTCACAGGCCTATGACAATCTAATGTTGCTGCTGATCTGACAGGAGGAAGAGCTCAGGCATTAATGCTGGCTAGCCTGCCACTCATATCCTGCTGTGTGGCCCGGTTCCTAACAGGCCATGGACTAGTAGCGGTCTATGGCCTGGGGGATGGGGACCCCTGTGATAAGTAACTTTAGCAAAGTTTCAGGATACAAAATCAATGTACAAAATCAGAAGCATGTCTCTACACCAACAACATCCAAGCTGAGTGCCAAACCAAGAATGCAATCCCCTTTAAAACAGCCACACACAAAAAATACCCAGGAATATAGCTAACCAGGGAGGTGAAAGATCTCTACAACAAGAGTTACAAAACACTGCTGAAAGAAATCAGAGATGACAGAAACAAATGGAAAAACATTCCATGCTCATGGATAGGAAGAACTGATACTGTTGTAATGGTCATCCCGCCCAAAGTGATTTGCAGATTCAGTGTTGTGCCTATCAAACTACCAATGACATGCTTTACAGAATTAGATAAAGCTGCGTACCTAAAAGTATCTGATCTTTGACAATGTTCACAAAAACAAGCAATGCGGAGAAGAGTCCCTATTCAATAAATGGTTCTGGGACAATTGGCTAGCCATATGCAGAAGAGTAAAACTGGATCCCTTCCTCACTGTATACCAAAATCAACTCAAGAGGGATTAAAGACTTAAATGTAAACCCTAAAACGATAAAAATCCTCGAAGAAAACCTAAGATACACCATTCTAGACATAGGCCCTTCCAAAGATTTCATGATGAAGACACCAAAAGCAACTGCCACAAACAAAAAATTACAAATGGGACCTAATTAAACTAAATAGTTTAATTAAACTAGTTTTTCTTTACAGCAAAAGGAACTATCAACAGAATAAACAGACAATCCACAGAATGAGAGAAAGTATTTGCAAGCTATGCATCTGACAAAGGTCTAACAGCCAGCATCTATAAGGAACTTAAAACAAATTAATAAACAAAATCAAACAATCTCATTAAAAAGTAGGCAAAGGACATGAACAGTTTTCAAAAGAAGATATATACATGGCCAAAAAGCATATGAAAAAATGCTCAACATCACTAATCATTAGACAAAAGCAAATCAAAAGCACAATGAAATACCATCTCACACCACTCAGAATATCTATTATTAAAAAGTCAAAAAAGTAACAGATGCAAGGTTGTAGAGAAAAGGGAACACTTAGACCCTGCTGGTGGGAATATAAATTACTTCAGTCACTGTGGAAGCAGTTCGGCAATGTCTCAGAACTTAAAACAGAAGTAGCATTTGGCCCAGCAATCCCATTACTGGGTACGCACCCAAAGGAATATAAATCTTTCTACCATAAAGACACATGCATACTATGTTTATCACAGCACTGTTCACAATAGCAAGGTCATGGAGTCAACCTAAATATCCAACAATGGTAGACTGGACAAAGAAAATGCGGCATGAATATACTGTGGAATACTAGTAGCCACAAAAAGAATGAGATCATTTCCTGTGCAGCAACATGGATGGAGCTAGAAGTGATTATCATTAAGTGAACTAATGCAGGAACAGAAGCCAACACCACATGTTCTCACTTAGAAATGGGAGCTAAGCACTGAGTACACATGGACACAACGAAAGGAACAGACTCTGGGGCCTACTTGAAGGTAGAAGGTGGGAGGAGGGTGAGGATCAAAACACCACCTATCAGGTACTAATGCTTATTACCTGGGTGCCAAATGATCTGTATACCAAACCCTTGCAACATGCAATTTACCTATATAACAAATCTGTACATGTACACCAAAACTAAAAGTTAAAAAAAAAAGGCCTTTATCAGTAATAGTATAGAACATTACTATTTCTTCTATATCATTACTATATACTTTTGTATCTGAATAAAAATTCTAGGCTGTACCATCATAGATTTTTCATAATCTTAGTTAAAATGTTAACTTTATTTATAGAATATTCTGTTCCCTATTACAAATATTAGTAAACCTGGATATCTTATGACAAACATTGATGGTTCACGCATAGGTGAACTGGAAATCAAATCCTGGTGAAAACTCAGGCTTACCGGACCCTGAAGACTTCCATCCTCCCTGTCAATGCTGCCTCGAGAGAGTCTCACATCAGGTTTCTGAAGAAATTAAAACAAAATCAAAACAATTTCATTTTGATTTGAAAATTATTGACAGATTCAATATTAAATTCCTTCCTTTTTAACACAGTTGTCCTCTGAATAAGAAGAGTTGAAAGTTTCCCAGTTTGAAGAAAAGCCCAGTGACGATGAATGAAGGCTGGCTGCCTTGGGAAGAACCCCATTCCTCTCCACACACGCATACCTTACAGACCGGCACCTGTACCCTGTCCCACCCAGCGCTGAAGAACCTGCAGTCCTCTTCTATTCCAAGCAGCAGCACAGCAGGCTTTCTTCTTCACTGAGAGACCCTCAACCCCAGGATAAAAATATAAGGCATTACTTTCTGCTTCCTGACAGAATATGGCCTATATGGATTTGGCCGTTTTGCCAAAGCAGCAAATGAATTCAATTAGGAGATTGTTTTCCCACACTGCATCTAGAATATAGAAACCAAACAGAGAAATCTAGATTTTATGTAAATAATAGCACAGAAATTTCACCAAATATCAGAAAAAACAAAGGAGGATATATGTCTTTATGGTGAAGAAGCAGGGCAGCAAGTCTTTTCCTCATGAAAACAACCCCGTGCTCCTGCAGTATGGGTTCCGTGGAGCCTTCAGCCACAGTGGCTCCTGCCACCCCTTTGCCCAGGAACACTGGCCACATACTTCTGCCTGGAAAACTTCTTTCACTCTTCAAGGCTCGGCCACACACCCTTTCTTGGCAGCACATTTCCCTCTTCAAGCAGAGCTGGTCGCTTCTTAGCCTGTGCCTTACAGATATCTCTAAGTTGGCACATACCATGCAGTAATTAGTTCCCTCATTAGAGATGGAGCATCTTGATGTCTGATTTGTCTTCGAATCTCCTATTTCTCACATCTGAGTGTGCCACTGAGAACAACATCTGCAATCACTTGCTGGGCAGGGGATGGAGAAATGAGCTTCACCTCTCCCTTCTTTTCCGGTTCCAGTGCTGTAGCCCAAACACTCTTCATTGTACCAGTTCCTACTAATCTTTTTGCCTTCTGTCTTACCTATCTCTAATGAAAGCCTGGGGTCAGTTGTGGGTGCCAAGGTGTAGTGGGAAGTTGGTAAAGGACACAGCCACAATTAAGGTAAGAGTGATCCTCTGATGGCACAGAGGTGAACTTTCCGGGACAGGGGCCCTGCACTGTCCTATGCCTACTTCCTCCCTTCCCCCTTTCCTTCCCGCCCAGACACAATGCCTGGAGATAGTGAATGCTGAGCTCTGAGAACAGGTCCTACCAGGAAGTGGGTGAAGGAGTTCCTGATGGCTAATCACTAAAAGGGGGCTATGGCTGATTGTTGTTAACAGTCCTCAGGGTTTCCATGTGGGAAAAGGTGAAACTTGTGTGTTGTCCCTAAATTTAGAGCAGATTTTGGATCACTGATGGAAGAACATTGTACTAATCAGAGGCATCCTGAAAGAAAATAGATAGCCCTGATAGCAGGGAGTAAGCAAAGAGAACAAAAGTCACAACTTTCTTGTTACCTGTTCATTCAACAGAATTACAAAATAGCTCATGTATATCAGTCCCATAACCCTAGTTACTGGCTGGAGCATACTCAACACATCAGTATTGACTGAATTAACTTTCAAGCTATTACGTTAAAAAAAAAAAGTTCCCTTTAATGTAAAAATATTCATTTAAGGCCGGGTGCGGTGGCTCACGCTTGTAATCCCAGCACTCTGGGTGGATCACGTGGTCAGGAGATCAAGAACACCCTGGCTAACACAGTGAAACACTGTCTCTCCTAAAAATACAACAAGCTTGCTGGGTGTAGTGGCATGCACTTGTAGGTCCAGCTACTCAGGAGGCAGAGGTTGCAGTGAGCTGAGATTGTGCCACTGCACTCCAGCCTGGGTGACAGCGTGAGATTCTGTCTCAAAAAAAAAAAAAAAAAAAAAAATCATTTAAAAACAATAGCTAAATATAGGTGGAAAATGACATAAATTCTCAAATGCAGTGCTAGGTGTGTTGGTGTGTGCCTGTAATTTTAGCTATTAGGGAGGCTGAGGTGGGAGGACCTCCTAAGGCCAGGATATCAAGACCAGCCTGGGCAACATAGTGAGAACTCATATCTACAGAGAAAAAAATTTTAAAAATTATCTGGGCATGATGGTGTGTGCCTGAGTCTCAGCTACTGGAGAAGCTGAGGTGGGAGAATGGCTTGAGCCCAGGAGTTTGAGGTTGTAGTGAGCTATTATTGTGCCACTGCACTCCAGCCTGGGTGAATGATCGAGATGCCACTATGTTAGAACTCTGTCAATCAATAAACCAGAAAAGTTCAGAATAAATATTTCTGAACTCTGAAGAGTATAACTTAAAACACAGCACTGTGTTTATATACACTATAATACCAAGGAATGATACTTTAAAAAATGAATTCTTACTGCAGATGTGATATATATATAAAACTAGGGCCCACACAGGGGAAGTCAAACCCAGAGGCACGCGGTTGGCAACTGGTACAGAAAGTATGCTGTGTTTTTTACCAGAAAGGACTATCCCATTACATGTTGACAGCTGTGGCTGGGTGTGAAATACAGCTCAAGAGAAAATTCAGAGGGAGGTAGTCCCTGACTTCTAGGATAGAATCTTCTCTGACAGGTAAGATAGACATGAATAGACAGAACGGAAACCAGGCAAACACACGTAATACTTTAGCCACTGATTCCAACTGACAACTGAAGGGGAACTCACTGGGGCGGTCCTATTCCATGAAGTAGAACTCACAGATCCTATTCCATGGAATGCTGGGGTTCTACCACTGCCTAAATGAAGAGGCAGCTTTGTGGGTCCTAAACATCCCAGATATACTTAAGAAAAATATTGCAAAACACAATGAACTTTGAGGAAATGTACTTGAGAGAACTTCAGATTGACAATTCACAGAACATTACTTAACATAAATATCAAGGTCAGGAAAGATTTTGGGAAGACCAAGGAACTGTTCAAGCTTAAAGAAAACTCAAGAGATGTGATAACTAAATACAACTCAAGATCCGGGACTTTTTTCTAGAAATGACATTCTGTGGACAACTGGTAAAACAAAGTCTGTTGATTAGCAAACAGTATCATATTATTGTTAATTTCCTGACATTGATAACTCGGCTGTGGTTATGTAAGAGAACATCCTTACTTTTAGGAAATTCACAATGAACTATTTAAAAGTAAAAAGCAGGATATCTGGTCTTTACTTCCAAATGGTTGAAAAAAATGGTATGTACAAATATGCAAAGCAAATGAAGTCAAATGTTAACAAATGGGGACTACAGGTGAAGGGAATGTGGGACTTCTTTATACTATTCTTGCAACTCTTAAAAAGCCTGAAACTATCCTTTCCCCCTCTGCCCATTCACTTGAGGGATGAGCTAGGAACTAGGTCTACTTAGGTGTCCAGTTGAAGGGCTCTAAACAGAGGGTGGGTGGAGGTGATCAGGTTTGACTCTACTGAAGCAGGAAGGACAAGAGTCTTTTATTATTTTTAAGAGACAGGGTCTTGATCTGCTGCTCAGGTCAGACTGCAGCGGCTATTCACAGGCACAATCATAGTGCATTACAGCCTCGAATTCCTAGCCTCAAGCAATCTTCCACCTCAGTTTCTGAAGCAGCTGGGACTACAGGTACATGCCACCACGCCCAGTTAGAGCTACAGTCTAAGAAAACAAAAGACCCAGTGGGCTCAACTTATGACATGGTCATTTAATAGTTACATGATTTTGGTTATTTTAAAATATTGTATATATCCTCAGTAGTCAATAATCTAACAAGAGAAACATGAACTTACTATAGATAAATTAAGATACTACAAAAAATAGATGAAAAAACTACAAATCACTCAACCTTACCCTTTGGGAGTAATTATCATTAGTTAATATTATGGCATAATGAAAATGTAAAAGTAATTATCATTAGTTAATACTGTGGTGTAAATGTATATTTACAAACATGGAACCACATCATATGATTCTGCAGACTTCATGTAATATTTATTTAGAGGACACTGACAAAACAATGCTTAAGGCTACACAATATTCCACTGCATGAATATCATCATAAAATAGACAATGGTAGAGAAAGGTGTGGGCTGTGGCACCAGGTGGCTTGGGTTCAAATCAGGCTCCAGACCCTACAAGCTGAATGGCCTCAATTACTTCGTCTCTAAAATGGAACAGTAACTATAACCAATACATAGGATTGTTAGGAGGATGAAACAAGTTAATATTGGCAAAGAACTAGGTTGGTGCCATATAAAAGTTAAAATAAATAGTTCTTTTATTGTTGGACATTTGGGTCATTTTCAAAATTCTTTAAAAATAGGTTGTAGATGTATACCTTTATATACAAATCTTGGACTAAGTTCCTGATTATTTCCCTGGGACAGATTTCTTTTTCTTTTAGAGACGGGCTCTCACTATTTTATCAGGCTGGTCTTAAACTCCTGTGCTCAAGTGACCTTGCTGTCTCCGCAACTATGCCTGGCCTGGAGCAGATTTCTAAGAAAGGAATTACTAAGTCAGAGGGTTGGAACCTTTGAAAAATCTTGCTAAAAGTTTCCAAATTGCTCAAGGCTGTCCTGATTTTCATCTATGTCAGTAATATGTGATACTGACTGTATCTGTATCACTGTATTATCATTTTAAAACTCTCAACTGGCTGGGCGCGGTGGCTCATGCCTGTAATCCTCGCACTTTGGGAGGCCAAGGCGGGCTGATCACCTGAGCTCGGGAGTTTGAGACCACCCTGACCAACATGGAGAAACCCCGTCTCTACTAAAAGTACAAAAAATTAGCTGGGTGTGGTGGTGCATGCCTGTAATCCCAGGTACTTGGGAGAATTGCTTGAACCCAGGAGGTGCGGGCTGTAGTGAGCCGACATCATGCCACTGCACTCCAGCCTGGGCAACAAGAGCTAAACTCCGTCTCAAAACAAAACAAACTCTCAACCAATTCATAAAGAAAATACTGTATAACATATTGTTGTGTTTTCCTTCTCCTTCCTTTCTCCAAATAGTTGAACATTTCTATTTCTTATCACGAGATGCTAAGTTCCATGAAGACGTATGAAGCTGTCTGCTTCAACACTGCATCTCTGTTATCTGGTAGAACAATAGACAAACAGGTGGAGGAAACGAATGCCCTGTGCACTTTTCTAGTGAACTGATGGTCCATGCCCCTTTGGACAAGGCATAACCTCTCTGGGCCTAGTTCCTCACCTGTAAGATAGGTAGAATAATACCTACCTCAGTCAGTCATTATCAGAATTAAAGAAGTGCCTGGCAGCATTGTGCACATAGATGTGTAGTAAACATCTGCTGAAGGAATGCTTCAATTAATATCCAAGGCACAAGAGATAATGTAATAGATGAGGAACCTGAAGTTTAGAAAGATTTAGTTGCTTGGGACAACACAGCTCTTAAACAGTGTAGGTGGGCTTCAATCAGTCAACAGATAGTAAGTACCTTCTATGGGCAGGAAATATTTACTGTTTTACTTAAACAAAAAATGTAACTCATTTATATTTTTGCCTATAGAGTAAGGTACTGTGTTTCATGCATTTACATGAATTAATCTATTTTTATTTTCATATAAATTTCCTATGACTTTTTAATGCATAATTCTCTAATGTGGTATTTTCCTAAAGACATGATTTGAATTTTAAAATGAGAAAGGCTTAGCCATATAAAATCTTCTTGTGTTCCGTGAATGAAATAAATGCTTGAGCTTTTCTTTTTTCATACAGCATACACAGACCTCCTGAATGAAAGATGAGTACCAACTGGGAATTGAAGAGCAATGCAGCCAAAGACAGCCAATCAGAAAGAACAGATTCTTGGCTGGGCACAGTGGCTCACGCCTGTCATCCCAGCACTTTGGGAGGCCGAGGTGGGGGGATCACCTGAGGTCAGGAGTTTGAGACCAGTCTGGCCAACATGGTGAAATCTCTACTAAAAATACAAAAGTTAGCTGGGCATGGTGGTATCTGCCTATAGCCCCAGCTACTAGAGAGGCTGAGGCAGGAGAATCACTTGAACCCAGGAGGCAGAGGTTGCCGTGAGCCAAGATTACGCCACTACACTTCAGCCTGGGCAACAGAGTAAGACCCTGTCTTAAAAAAAAAGAAAAAAGGG
>PVKP010019557.1:0-42248 GCA_004027715.1 Plecturocebus donacophilus | reverse complement strand
CTCCTGTCACGGGGAAGAATTCCTGCTCATGCGAAAGCTGCTGGAATTGGGATTTTTCTCTTACTTGCTGCCCAACGCATCCTGACTGCTACAGCCTGCTCCAGTGCCCCAGGCCCTCGAGCCGCTCATGGCCTCCTGGGCAAGTCAGCCCCTTCTCCTCCAGGCCCTGCACAGCCACCATGCCCAGGCGGCCAGGGACAGTGAAAAGCTGACCTGGGGCCTGGAGATTTGCCTCCCTGCCCCAGAATTGCCGCTTTGACCAAAGCACCGGCCTTCCCCGCGCAAAACAAGGGCAGCGCCACCGCTCAGACAGGTTTGCTGCGGAGGGGACCTCTGCAGGCCGTAGACCCGAAAACAGCAACAGCAATGCGGGCAGAGCGAGGAGTGCCGTCAGGGCTCCGCCCGCGGCCCGGCCTCTCAGCAACCTCTCAGCGACGTTCCTCTGTCCCTTCTCTCCAGTCTCCTGCCTGTCCTTTCACCTCGCTTCCGGCGCTGCTCCAGGGCTCCTGGCGGTGAGTGGGCCCCGCATCCCCAGCCTGACCCGCCTGGCCGCGTCATTCCCTGGGGCAGCTCCTGGGTGTCCACGGTGGCGTGAGTCTGAACCTTGCCTTGGGGCAGGACACCCTGGGTGCTCCTCAGACCCAGACCCGGCTGGGGCTGGGACCTTGGCTCGAGCGACACCTCGGCCTGGCTTCCTCCCCGGCCCCGTCCGGTCTCCCCTGAAGCGCGTGTCTACACACCTCACCCCGGCACCTGCTTCTGGGTGATAGCGAGGCTGAGCCCAGCGCCCCCCAGTGCCTATCCCTGCTGCGAGTGCTTTACGCGCATTAACAGAGAGAATCCTCTGGAGGGCTCTAGGAAGCAGGTACTCTTGTCTCGTTTGGCCAAAGTGAATACCCAAGCCCAGAGAGGGCAAATGACTTGTCCAGGGACACGCAGCTCGTCTTGCTCCTGAGGTCACGTCTTCGCCATCGCACTGCACTCTGCCACGGAGCTCTGGGGTCACAAACCCCAGCGTGGAAGCCCTTCTTTGCTCTCGCCCAGTCCTGTGGCCCTGGGCAAGCAGCGCAGCCTCCGAGAGCCTCAGCCTTTTCACCTGTTGTGAATCCAGAAACCGATATGGTAAGGGGCTCAGTGTCAATGCCTGCCGGCTGGCGTTCATTCTTATTAAGAGAGGGGCGTCTTTGAGCTGGCTTTGCCCTGCTGAGTTGCGAGTGGGCGGGCAGTCTCGGGACCCCCAGATGACCCCAGGGGAGGTGGGGGGAGAGGCGGCTGGCGGAGCCCCAGCCCATTCCGTGCCCGGGAGAGGCAGGATGAGGCCCACGCAGAGCGAGGGCAGCCCGCACGGTCGCCATGGCAGCAGCCTCCGGCGGGCTTCCCAGCTGTCCAAGGAGCCTGTGCGGCCTCCACCGTCCTGGCCCAGGGCAGCAGAGGTGGCCGCAGGGCCTTGTGCCCGTGGGCGGTCTCCTAATTTACAGCCGGGAGCATTTTCTGGTTCAAGGCACACAGCATTCAGTTATTCTCCATGAGGGCGGCCTTGCAGGGAGGCCTCAGGGCCACCCCCGGGAGCCTGATTTACATCAAGAGACTCCCACAGTCTGAGCTGGGGGTCCTCAAGGCCAGCCTCCTCCTACCAGGGAAACTCTTGCCCTCTAGTCTAAGCCATTCCTCTGTCTGGGAGGCAGGGGCAGGTGACAGGCTTGAATCCAGCCCAGGCACTTTCTAGCTGGGTGGCCTTGGGCAAGTTACTTTATCTCTCTGGGACTCAGCGTCATCCTCTGAACAGTACTAACAACAAAACAGCTTTGGGAGGCTGAGGCGGGAGGATCACTTGAGGCCAGGAGTTTGAGACCAGCTGTGTGACCCTGGATAAGTTACTCAGCCTCTCTGGGGTTGGGTGTCCCCTTTGTGTCTACAAATTATAAAAACATTAGCCGGGTGTGGTGGCATGTGCCTGTAGTCCCAGGTACTTAGGAGACTGAGGTGGGAGGATCCGTTGAGGCCAGGAGGTCAAGACTGCAGTGCGTGATCACGCCACTGTACTCCCGCTTAGGCGACAGTGAGACCCCGTCTCTTAAATAAATAAATACAATGGGCCCACAGGGACCTGCAGGTAGGTTGCTGTGAAGACCAAGCGTCTGTCAGGGCTGTGGCCGGGGCTGGTCGCTGTTGATAGCCTGGGCTGAAGGATTCCGTAACATGGGCCAGCTGCTCTTTTAAGCTCCTTGGGAATAAGTGCTCGGATCCTCCTGCCTGCAATGCCATTCCATCACTTTTGCTCCTATTTTACAGATAGGGAAACTGAGGCACCAGAGGTTATGTACCTGCCTAAGCAAGTCCTCTGCTTCCCCCAGTTCTTTTCTATTTCATTTTATAGGGGCCCTCAAGTAACATCAGGTCCCCTGAGCATGCATGTATTGGGTGCCTACTGAAAGCAGGTATGGTCCTGGCCACCGGGGGGAGTGGAGGCGAATCAGATGTAGCTGGCACCATGGGGCAGCAGGAAACATGGAGACACCCCTGAGATCTCCAGATCTCCTCTTCTGCTCGGGTGTCCTGGTTCCGACTTAGAGGGAGCTTAAGTGCGCCACTCCCCCCGTAGCCTTTTTCTGTCTGAAGATGGGAGCAAAGACCATGGAACCTGCAGGGATGGCGAACTCAGGCGCTTCCGGCTCCAGCTGTCTATTTCCAGCCTGATGGATTTCCTTTGGGTAAATATGGAATCAATCAACTTTGAACTTCCAACTCCCGGCCAGACTGTTTCTTATTCCCCGTTCCCTTGCTCCCCACCCCACCCAGGTCTCTCCTTCCTGCCTCCTTCCGGAGGTGGTGGGCGGGCTGGAGGAAGCCCCCATGTGGGAATCCTCAGAGATGCTCAGCCTCAAGGTCTGGCCCCGGTCTCTGCTGGCCTCTGCTGTTGTGTGGCCAGTGTCATGCGCCCTGGGGATTCCGGTGCCTGGGGAGCTGGGGTTTGGGACTTGTCCTGCTAAAGGTGAGAACCCTGGCAGCTGCATTCAGACAGGGCTATCCCTGACATGCACATAGATGCCCGCACACACATGCAGGCACACACACATGCACGTACGCACACACACATAAGCGCGCACACACACACATGCACAGACATGCAAGCACACACACACGCACACGCACACATGCACAGACATGCACACATGCAAGCGCACACATGCATGCACACACACACGCACACACACATGCAAGCGCACACACACAGATTTAGTTCCCAGCTACTGTGGCCAAACTGTGCAACCTCAAGCAAGGTGCTGCTCTTCTCTGAGCCTCAGTTTCCCTGTTGTGAAATGGGGCTGTGCTGACAGTCCCCCCTGTTTTGAAGACCTTGGGAAACAGCAGAGAGAAAATGCTTTCTGAGCCATAATGACGTCCTTGTGACTCAGCTCTGCTCTGCCTTCAGCTCGCCCCGTGTGCAGCGGCTGGAAGCTGTGTGCAATACCTCCCTCTTTCTGGCCTCCTCTCCTTTTCTCCCTCCCTCCCTCCCTCTCCCCCACTCCTTCCCTCCCTCCCTCCCTCTCCACCACTCCCTGCCTCCCTCCCTCCCTCCCTCCTTCTTTCTTCCTTCTCTTCCCTTCTTTTACAGAAAGAAAATTTCTAAGTTCAGAGCCTTCCCCCTCCACCCCACCCCCCTGCCCCCCATCCTGGCACCGCGGGTTGGTGGGGGTTCCGCCCCCATCATGGGACCCTGGGGGTTGACAGCACTGCCATCCGGAGCCGCAGGCGGCATGAGGAGGGAACATTATTCTCTGTAATGTCAGGCCCTCCTCAGCACTTTCATGTTCAAAGTGCTTCCTTGGTGCTAAATAATTAATTCTCTCCACGCTCCCGTGTGAGGGAATAAATAAATGTCACTTGTATGGGGTGACTAAGCCCGCCGGGAATCAAGGCTGACAGCTTCAGGCGCCAGCAGAGGGTTGGCCGGGGACATTGCCTTCACAGGCCAACACTCAGTTGGAGCTGACGGGGAGCCCAGCTGTCCATGGCCTGGCGGGGACACGGCAGTGGCACCCACTTGGGCTGAAGGAGGCTGTCTCCCCAGCCTGCCCTCGGATGGATCAGGAGCACCCAGAGGCAGGACCCAGGTCCCACTTTCTCATCCAAGCTGACCTCCATGTCCTCAGTCTTCCTGCCTGTGAAATGGGCATCATGACGGCGCTGGCGTCCCAGGGTCAGTGGGACAAATGCTGATACCCACCTTGGCAGAGGCTGGGCCCAGTGGGGGCTTCCTGCACCCAAGGTCACTGTCATAATTACATGCTCATGACACCACCACCCCCACTGGCAACCCCACAGCCCTGCACCTCCCATTCCCTCTGCCAGGAACACCCAGGTCCCTGCTCCAAGACACCGCCTCAGAGGGGCCTTCCCTGACTACCTCCATCTAAAATAATCAAGCCAGTGAGAATGCCATTGTCCTTCCCTCCCAACCTTAGTTCCACCCGAGGCATCATGCAGTCACTGCTGCTCACCGGGAGACTGTGCGAGGATAGGTACGGTGACTTTCTTGGTCACCAGCCAGGTCTGGCATACAGTAGGTACTCAACAAATAGTTTGCTCACTATTCTATCCCCAGTGCCTAGAAACGTGTCTGGCATACAGTAGGTGCTCAACAAATAGTTTGCTCACTATTCTATCCCCAGTGCCTAGAAACGTGTCTGGCATACAGTAGGTGCTCAATAAATTAACTGTTGTATCCCCAGTGCCCAGAACGCATACAGCCTGGTGCATAGTAGCTGTGCAGTAAAGAATGCTGTTGCTTGCTCTTCTAGTCTCTGGACCTAGAAATGTGTCTGGCACACAGTAGTTGCTCAACAAATAATTTGTTCACTGCTGTATTCCCAGTGCCCAGACCAGCTCCTGGCATGCAGCAGGTGCTCACTAAGCATTTGTCCCACCACTGCTGCCATCAGCCTAGTGCCCGACACAGGGCAGGCATCTAATGGACATTCCTTTAGCTCACGGTTCTATCCATGGTTCCTGAAAATGGGTCTGGCGCATAGTAGGTCCTCAACCATAGTAGGTATTCCTTCCTGTATCTCCAGTGCCTAGCACTTAGTAAGCACCTAGAATGAATGAATGTTGGGATGAAGGACTGCTCTGTTCCTGAAGCCCCAGAATCTCCTGGAACAGAGGTGCCCACAGTACGGGGAGCGGGGTAGGGCGGCGCAGAAGGCCGTGCCTGCCTGCGTGTTTGGACGCCTCTCTCGGAGCAGCAGCCTCCCAGCCTGCCTGCCTGCTTGCCAGGCAGCACATGCCTGCAACACACTGTGCCAGCCTCGAGCAGCCTCGCCCCAGCACCAGGCCTGGCCACGCTGGGAGGAGGGAGGGGGAGAGGAGGAGGAGGGGCCTGCAGATGGCTGGCCATCTGCTGCGTGGGAGCCTGGACGGGCAGACGTCCCCACCAGCCTACACTGCGCTGTCATCTTCCTGTCTGCTCAGCACAGCCAGACGGGGGGCTTCAGGGTGAAGCAAAAGATCTTGTACTCTTCCCTGGCTTCCCGGTCTCCTCTGCGTACCCTGGAGTGTGTTGGATCTGCATATAGCCCCAGCAACCAGCATCAGGAAGAGTGTGATCAGGGTGTCCAGGGCCAGACGAGGTGGGGCCCTGAGCCCAGAGCTGGGACTGGACTCCGCTGTCCTCCCAGCGCTCCCACTGTGCTGCCCGCTGTCTCCCTTCCCGGCAGGTGAGGCCAGGCAGCTGTCTGTTCCTCCTCCTTGAGGTCATCCAAGACCACAGGGCAGTGTTTTCTGCCCCTAGGCCTCACCAACACACTGAATGTGTAGCGGAAAGGGTGGGCAGGGAGGGCACAGGGACACAGAGTGGGAGCAGAAGGATCTGGGCATGTCTGTTGTACATGTGCATATCCGGGCATGCATGCAGGAAACTGGAATCAGGAGCTTTCCTGGTTTACCTACTGGAGTCACATGGTTTTCCGTGTGTGACAGTAATGGTGCATGTGAAGATTTGGACACACACACGCTTTATGTGCCATGCATGCTGTTTGAGGGGTGTTTCCACAGATTTTACATTCAGGTGTAGCCCCTACGCAGGGTGTGTGCATGGGTGGTCTTCATGCACGTCTGCGTGTGCACGCCTGTGGGTGCGTGTGTGCTGGGCTGGGGCCGGTAGGTAATACGTGTGTGTGCAGGTGAACAAGCTTATGCTAGGCCAGCATCTGGTCTAGATGTGTGTGTATGTGTGTGTGTGTGTGTACATATATGCATACATATGTGTCACGTGGTCACACATTGTACAAAAGAATGAGTGTGGGGCCAGCCACAGTGTCTCATGCCTGTAATTCCAGTGCTTGGGGAGGCCAAGGCTGGAGGATTGCTTGAGGCCAGGAGTTTGAGGCCAGCCTGGACAACACAGTGAGACCCAGGCTCTACAAAAATTAGCCAGGCATGGTGATGTGCACCTGCAGTCCTGCCTACTCAGGAGGCTGAGGCGGGAGGATTGCTGGAGCCCAAGAAGTCAAGGCTGTGGTGAGCTGTTATTGTGCCACTGCACTCCAGCCTGGGCAACAAAGTGAGACCTTGTCTCAAAAAAAGTTTTGTGTGTGTCATGTGTGTATATGTGTGTACTTATGTGCATGTGTGCATATATGTGTGCATGTGGATGTGTGAACATGTAGGAGAATGGACATGTATAGAATGTCTGAATGACTATGCCATATGTCATATGCCATGTCTATATGTATATGTGTTTGGGGCGAATGTACATATGCAGGTGTACATGATGTGTGAAGGAATATGTGTGCACAAGTGTGTGCCTGTGTGTATATACACATGGGGGTATGTGGGGTGTGGCTGGAATGGTGTGAGACTGTATTCATGCAGAGGTGTCTGTGTGTGCATGTACATATGGGTGTGTGTGGTTGGACATGCATGTGTATTGTGTCTAGGTGGCTGTGTATATATGTGCATGTATGTGCGTATATATTCATGTCTTTAAGGATGTGTGCCTCATGTGCATGTGCAGGTACATGTGTGTATTAGGATGAATGTGTGTGTGCAGGTACATGCGTGTATTAGGATGAATGTATATGCAGGTACATGTGTGTATTAGGATGAATGTGTGTGTATAGGTGCATGTGTGTATTGGGATGAATGTGTGTGTGTGTAGGTACATGTGTGTATTAGGATGAATTTGTCTGTAGGTACGTGTGTATTAGGATGAATGTGTGTGTGTGTGCAGGTACATGCATGTGTTAGGATGAATGTGTGTGTGTAGGTACATGTGTGTATTAGGATGAATTCGTGTGTAGGTATGTGTATATTAGGATGAATGTGTGCGTGTGAAGGTACATGCATGTATTAGGATGAATGTGTGTGTGCAGGTACATGTGTGTATTAGGATGAATGTGTGTGTGTGTATGTGCAGGTATATGTGTGTGATTAGGGATGTGCATGTGTTGTGTGTGTGTGCGTGTGTGTGTGATGAATGTGCATACACAGCCCAGTAAGAGCACTGATGTTGGAGCGGGACCACCTGGGTTAGATCCCAGCTCTGCCACTCACTGGCACATGTGACTTGGGTCAAGCCAGTTAACAGTTTTCCACTGCAATGGAGGCAGCAAAGCAAATGTGAAAGGCCTGGAGACCCTGAGCACTTCTTGTGGGTCAGAGGTGGGTTGGGAGCATCAAGGAAGGTTTCTTTAAGAAAGGACCATTTGAAATGGGTTTTGAAGGATGAGCAGAGTCAGAGATGGCTTGGGAGAACTGTCCAGGCAGATGGCAGACCATTGAAGTCACTGATTCTAACCTCGGTCCAGGCCCCCAAGTTCTTTTCCAGATGGCTCAAAGAGTCTCCCTCCTGGTATCCCACACCATTTTTCTGGAACATGCTTTTAGTTTTGGGGCGGACTGTTGCCCTCCTTCAAGGCTTCGCCCATGGGCCAGCCCCATGGCTTCTGCACCCCGGTTTTCTCTGCCCGCCCTTAGGTTGTTTGCAGGTGGTTCATGGAGGCCGGCTTCCTCCCTCCCCACTCTTTGTACAGATGGGGGAGCTGACACTGGAGAGGCACAGGAACTTGCTTAAAGTCACACAGCAAAACAGGGAACAGAACCAGGGCCCGAGGACCAGCCCAGGCTAAAGGAAGCATGACAACTCTCCATTTTGCAAAGTTTAGCTCAGACTCAGAATTTAAACCCAACATGTTGTTCAGCAAACATGTTGTAGAAGCAGTGCTCAATTTTCATTAATTGAACACATTTATTGAGCACCTACTGTGTGCCTGAATCGGGGCACTGTGGAGATTAAGGCAGAAGCGGTTTCCCTAGGAATCGGCAGTCCAGTCCAGATCTGTGCTGTCGGATACAGTAGCCCCTAGCCCCATGCGCTGGGAGATGGAACCGTGGCCCACAGGATGTCCAGGTCCTAAACCCTGGGACCTGTGAATATGTGTCCTGACACAGCAAAGGGGGCTCTGCTGATGTGATTAATCTTGAGATGGGAGATCTTCCTCGATGATCCGGGTGGGTCCAAGGTTATTACGAGAGTCATTATAAGAGAGACACGGGAGAGTCAGAGTCAGAGAAGGACACATGACCGTGGAAGCAGATGTCAGAGTGATGCGTGGCCACAAGCCAAGGAATGCAGATTTCTAGAAGCTGGAAAAGGCAAGGAAACAGAGGCTCTCCTAGAGCCTCCAGGAAGAAACGCAGCCTTGCCAACACCTTGCTTTTAGGTGTGACCCACTGCCCGTGACCTCCAGACCTGGAAGAGAATAAAATGTGTTGTTTTAAGCCACTATCTTTTAAATAATTTGTTACAGCAGCTACAGGAAACTAATCCATGTGTCTCTTTCAATTTAGATCACACAAAATGACAAATTCAGTTCCTGAGTGGTAGCAGCCACATTTTAAGTGCTTGATAGCCATATTTCCATCATCACAGAAAGTTCCATCAGCCAACATGGGTCTAGACAGACTATAACCAAACAAACCAATAAATAAGAGAATTTCAGATGACAATGAGACAAAAAAGAAAAAAAGAAAAGCTTTAGACCATATCCTTAGCCCGATTTAAAGAAAGAAAACATTTGGCAATTGCATAAAAGTTTCTGAAACCGTAATCAGCTGAGATACAACAGCTGCCTCCCGGGGCAGGTGTTTTAGGTCTATGATATGGTAGGTTTTGAGTCCCCACCCAAAATCTCATCTTCAATTGAATCCCCGTAATCCCCACGTGTCAGGAGAGAGACCAGGTGGAGGTAATCGAATCCCAGGGGCAGCTTCTCTCATGCTGTTCTCGGGACAGTGACTGAGTTCTCGCGAGATCTGATGGTTTTCTAAGTGTTTGGTCGTTCCCTCCGCTTCCTGCTGCCTTGCGAAGAAGGTGCCACGCTTCCCCTTTGCCTCCCACCATGATTGTAAGTTTCCTGAGGCCTCCCCAGTGACGCAGAACTGTGAGTCCATTAAACCTCTTTCCTTTATAAATTACCGAGTCTCAGGCATGAGAACAAACTCAGACAGTCGATTTGCTTGCAGAATCCACTATGGGAATCAGAGGCAGAGAGAGGTTAAGCGACACAGCAACAGAGGCCAACGGGAAGGTAAGGCTGCCCCTGCAGATCTCTGAGCAGATGTGGAGAGGTGAAAATTCACCTTTTCCAAGAAGAAACAAGAGACTCCCTGCAGTTCAGCTAACTGCAGACCCTTCCCAGGGGGCGCTTGTTCCTGTGGGAGACATGTCCCTCCAAACACAGGCTAAGAAGACTGTTAGCTTCTTGCCACTGCTAAGACAAAACGTCCCAAACGTTGTGGCTTAAAACAACAGGAATCGTGTTCCTTCCCCATTTGGATGGCGGCAGAGCCGTGCTCTCACTGAAGGCTGTCCGAGAGGACGCTTCCTGGCCCCTTCCAGCTTCTGGTGGCTGCCAGCATCTGTAGCAGTCCTTGGCTTGTGGCTACCACACACTAATCTCTGCCTCTGTGGTCACGTGGCTTTTTCCTGCATGTCTCTGTCCAAACTCCCCTCCTTTTTTAAGGACTGACTCCAATCCAGTCTGACTTCATCTTCACCTGATCACATCTGCAATGACCCTATTTACAGATAAGGCCACATTCGTAGGTACCGAGGAGTGACATAAATTGTGGGCTGGGGGCATTTTTCCCTCTAGTACAGAGACCCTGGGCAGTTATCCGGGGCCTGATGGGTGTAGGCCTGTGTTTCTTGGACGGCAGCATGCTGGGTGGTTAGGAGCAGACTCGAGCTGGAGAACCGGGTCCAAAGCTTCCCCACTCACCTGCTGTGTGACCTCAGCTTCGCTACTTAACCTCTCTGGGCCCCAAGTGGCCCTGATAACAGTATCTACTGTGAGGATTAAAGGAGATAGTGCGTATAACGCTCTTGGAGGTGCCCCAACCCTGCGCAAGCATTTGCTATCATCACAATTTGGGGTTTCCCCCAGGTGATTGGGAAGATCTGGAATGGACGCAGGCACAGTATTAAATGATATGAAACAGCAAGAAAACCACTCCTTTGTTTTCTATTCTTCCACCAATTCCAGGGGGAAAGTCTCTACAGGTGCTGAGGTGTCCTTGACATCTCACCGAGTAAGGCTGGCAGGGCTTCCTTCCCAGCAGAGCTGGGAACGGTTTCCATCCGAAACCTTCCTCAGGCAGCAGGACAGGAACCAGGCTTGGGTGACACCCTTTGTTTCTCTGTGTTTACTTTCACGGTCACCTTCTCTTTCCAGCGAGTGGTATCAGCTTTCCAATTATGGGGTGATCTAAGCTTTCCTCTTTAAGTCCGTTTATTTGCCTACAGAGAAAGTGAGTGGTTGTTTTTAAATTGAGCAAATAGCAGTTCAGCAAGGAAAAGGCAGAGGCTCTTCCCATGGGTGCTTCAGGGAGGTGGGGCGGGAGCCACACAGTGACGCCTGAATGCCCGGGGCAGGCAGCCACCTGGGCGTTTGAGGTCTGGAGTGGAATGTTCCATCATCTGCTTCAAAGGATCCCATTATCTGAACTACCTTCTGATCTGTGTAGATGCCACCTGGGTACGATCCACATTCGGTGACCTGCTGGTGGAGCTGGGCTGCACAGGGACCGGGAGGTCCCACAGGACTGCGCTAGAGGGGTGGGCTGAGCGGGGCTGAGAAGCGGGGACTGGTGCCCCCAGTCTCAGCAGAAGGAGAGGCTGGGGACTCGCTATGCAAGCATCTAGCAAGCTCACCTTCAAAGGATGATTTTGCCCCCTTCCTCTGAAGGTGACACGTTCCATCCACAGGTCAGTGAGAGCTGGGCTGGCCTGAGCTGCTGGAAGGCACTGAAGGAGGTTTGCCCCCATAGCTGTGGGGCTATCCCTTCATCCTGGGAAATTCACAGCCAGCGCCTGATGCTGTGAATGGATCCACTTCTGCCAGTGGGCACAGGGCTGTGTGTGGCCCAGGGAGCTCAGGCGCAGCCTCCTCGTTTTCTCTTTTCGACAGACTAGCATTACCCGGTATGTGACCCAGTGAGCTTTGGAGGCAGATCCTGTGATGAAGTCAGGCCCCTATAACCGCCCACCATAGCCTCTGCATACAGTCCTTCCCTGTTCCCCTTTCCAAGTAGCTGTTGCTGTATAAGGCGTTACCCCAAAACTTAGTGGCATGAAACAACAGCAATTATTTTATTGTTATGTCATGGTTCGGTGTAGACTGGGCTCAGCCAGGCGGTTCTCGTGCAGGGCCTCTCAGGTGGTTGCAGTCACACACGGACTGGGGCTGAGGTTATCTCAACCACATGTCTGGTAGTTGGTAGTGGCTGCCAGGTGGAAGCTTAGCTGAGGCTGGAGCCTCCACGTGTGGCTTGGGCTTCCTTACAACATGGTGCTCCAGAAAAAAAGTGTCCCAAGAGGGCCAGGAGGAAGCCATACCACCTCCTATAACAGCCTCAGAAGTCACCTGGTGTCCCTTCCACTGTAGTCTCAGCCCTGGGCAAGGGGAGGGACATAGTGCTCACCTCCCAATAGCAGGAGTGCCCACCTCATATTGTAAAAGGAGCCTGTGGGATGGGACAATTTGTAGCCATCTTGGAAAACACTGCCACTTCCATCCTTCCTGCTTCTTTGCTCTAATTCCAGCCCAGCTTCTGAATCTGTGGGCCATCATTAGGCACCTACAGTATGCCAGCTGCTTTCATGAGCATCATCACACAACCAGCTACAGCTCGCCTCGGGTGGGTCTGTCATTTTCCCATCTTACAAACAAGGACTCTGGGCATCAGAACGCATAAGGCGCCTGTACAAGGTCCCACAGCTGTTCGGTAACTTTAGTGGACAACAGTTGCCCCTTGTGGTCACAGCCCCTTCCTCACCTCAGACCATGTGGTTTGTGTTGAACTGGTTCTGCGCATTGGTCCAGAGATGGGCGTGTGACTAAGGCTCAGCCCAATGTGAATTTTCCAAACCTCTGGGCTCAGTGATTGGTTTAGGGGTTATTGGATGACCCAGTTTGGTCCAGTCAGAGGTAATCCCAGGATTGTTGCAGGAACAGTTGGGAAGTGAGAATCTGGACTGTCTGAGCATATTCAGCTGTGCCTGCTGGGATGCCGTGGGGGAAGGCAGGGCCTGACTAAGGGGACGCTAACATGGACACAAACAACCGTGAAATGGAAAGAGACAACATTCCGAGTCCATTGCTTGGGCCCCTAGATCCAGCCGTACCTGAGGCCAACACTATCTTGGAATTTACCATTACAAGTGCTAATAACGTTTCCTTTTAGCTGAAGGCAGCTTGAGTTGGGGTTTCTGTGATAGCCAAAGTTTCATCCCAGCACTTTGCAAGGCCGAGGCAGGAGGATTGCTTGAGCCCAGGAATTCGAGAGCAGCCTGGGCAACATGGCAAAACCCCATCTCTACAAAATACAGGGAAAAAAATGAAGTGGGCATGGTGGCCTGTAGTTTCAGCAACCTGGGAGGCTGAGGTGGGAGGGTCTCTTGAGCCTAGGGAGGTCGAGGCTGTAGTGAGCCATGATTGCACCACTACAGTCCAGGCTGGATCACAGAGGAAGACCCTGTCTCAAAAAAAAATGCAGAAAAGGAATTTGAGCCCAGACCTCTCTGAGTCCACAAATTATAAATTCCTTCTCCAGAACCGTGCCGCTCCCCTGGGTGCCATCTGCCTTCAAGGCCAGGATCAATTCTCCCTTTTCCAAGACAACCTCCTGATGAAATCAGCTTGCAGCATCTCTCCTCAGACTCCAGTTGCTAGAGTTTATGGCCGTCGGTGCGGGTGGTTTCCAGGGGAGGCCTCCCTGACCAACACAGTGCCTTCTTCCACCAGGCATGGGTCCCTAAAATGTCAGCATCACAGCCTCATTCCTCTGGGTTAAGCATTGCTCTTTTTGAGTGACTGTTTAAAAATCTTGATCCCCTGAGATTGCGAGTCAAATCATCATGGCTCAAGAAAAAGAGGATTAGGGTGTTCTTGGAGTGACAGGCAGAGAAAAGAGGGAAGAGGTGTGTTTCATTCTCACTAGGAAGGAGGAAGCCCCATTTAAAGCTGCACCTTCAAAGGGAAAGACAGACCTTTAGAGTTGAGGTTGTAAAAAAAGGTATCCCTGGTAGAGGAGAAGCCCAGGGGGAGAGAACTCATCAGACACAATCAGGAAACAGCCATTCGCTGCTGTGGCTGGTACCCCACACAGGACAGAGGCCAGCTCAGAAGCTCCTGGGATTGTGAAATACCAAGCGGAGGAGTTTGCTATGTATTTTTGGGGTAATAGGGAGAGCCATCGAAGGTGCTTGAGTCATGGCGGGTGGGGGGATCTCAATCAGAGCAGCCGTTTAGGAAGATGAATCTGTGCAATGTGGGAGGTGCAGTGTGTGAACAGGGCATAGGCAGGGCTGTGGGAGCGAGGTGAGAAGGGAGGTCATCAGAACCAGAATTCCAACAGTGAGGTAAGTGAGAAGTGATTAGGCACATTTTGGGGGACAACTGGCTTGGTATAGAGACAGACAGGCCAGGGAGGGGTGGAGTCTTAGAACAGCGTAGGTTCTGGGCCCTCCAGGCAAGGCCTGTGATCAGCCTCTCCCTCCTTTCAGAGCAGGACCTGTCCGCAGCGTGGGTCCATGCTGGCATGGGGATCAGGATGGGCTTTTTCATTGCTGTGTAGTTTTCCACTGTGAGGATGTACCACAATTCACTTATTCATTCACCTACTGATGGACGTACAGGTAGCTTCCGGTGACCTCCTTTTTAAATTTTGAGATGTCACCTTGCACTAAGCAATGCAACCTGAGACAGCATGAATGGGATGGGCTGCCTATCTTTTTATCTAGTATTCATTAAATACATGCGTAATTATTAAAGATAAAAAGTGCTTGTCTGGGACCATGTCCCGTCACTTGCTCTGCTTTGGCAGAGACTGAGAATTTGTCGTCGCTGCTGCAGTTGCTGGATTGTTAGGTGACGATGCCACTCAGGCCCGGTGGTGGGCACAGAGGCTAAGCTCCCCTTCCCACCCCCTCCACAGCCCGGACAGAGGCCTTCTGGAAGCCTGCTCCTGCCCCAGCCCCTGCCCGCCCTCAGCTGGAAGGAGACATTGGCTCAATTCATCCTGCCTTCAAAGGGCTCCTGTCTGAACCAGTCTCCCGGGCAAACCCCCAGCCCAATCCTCGCCTAGAAAAACATACTTGGCTCTTGTTTAGACTGAGGCCGGGCTGCAGGAGGTCAGCCCAGCTGCCAGGGCAGAAGCCTCCGTTCAGGACCAAAACGTGGCGCGGGGGCCCCTCTGCTGCCTGCCTCCCGGCCCGGGGCCTATCACCTGAGGCTGCCTGGGAAGGACAAGACCTCACCAGGGGCCCCTGTGCACCCCGGTAGTGGGCCAGGAAGGGCCAGTCTCTCATTCTGGGCTGGGGCTCCGACTCCCGCCAGTCCCTCAGAAACTACACACAATGGATTTTCCTTTCTTCCTTCTGGATTTTAAATTATTCCTTCTCAACCAGACCTCCCTGATGGCCCCATTAAGTACCCTCGAGACACCTGATCATAAAAAGAAAACTTTCCCTAACCTGATGTTATGGACCCTGTTGCATGCCCCGCAAGTCATGTGCTGAAGTCCTAACTTCACCCTCAGTGCCTCAGAAGACAACCTTATTTGGAAGTGGAGTCCCTGCAGATGGAATGGGTTCAGATGGGGTCATACTGGAGTAAGGGGGTCCCTCATCAAATATAGCTGGTGCCCTTCTAATGGAGGGAACTTTGGACACAGACACACAGAAGAATGTCATAAGAACATGAAAGCAGAAATCAGGGTGACACATCTACCAGCCAAGGGATGCCAAAGAGTGAAGCTAGGGGAGAGGCCAGGAACAGGTTCTCCTAGAATGACCCAACCCTGCTGGCCCTTTGATCTCAGACTTCTGGCCTGCAGAACTGTGAGAGGATACATTTCTGTTGTGTAAGCTGCCCCATTTGTGATACTTTGTTACAGCAGCCAGGGCAGACGAATGTACCCGACATCTCGGTCACAAGGGCGTTTATTGAAAAGGCAGGAGACCCACAGCACCCATTTCCTTCCTTCCTGTGACTCCTCGCATCCGTGAGGGATGCCTGTTGTGGAAAGCTTGACCATCAGTGGCCTGAACAAACAGGAGATTTTTTTTTCTTCTCTAAAAAGAAATCTGGCTAAAAATCATATGATCACATCAATAGATGCAGGAAAAGCATTTGGCAAACTCCAACACCTATCTCAGACAAAAACTCTCAGCAAACTAGGGGTCAAGAGAAACTTATTCAACATGATAAGGAATATCGATGATAATCCAACAGCTAACATCTCACTCAGTGGTAAGAAACTAGGTCCTTTCCCCTTAAGGTCAGGAAGAAGGCAAGGACATTCACTCTCAACACAACTTTTTAAGGTCATACTGGAAATCATAGCTAATTTATAAGTAAGAAAAGGTATACAGATTGAAAAGGAAGAAATAAAACTGTCATTCTTCCAGATGACATGATCATTTATGCAGAAAATCACAAAGATTCAAAACAATGACAAAAAACACTAGAATGAATAAGTTAGTATAGCAAGGTTGTAGGATACAAGGTAACTATACAAAAGTCAATTGCTTTCCTATGTATCAGCAATGAGCAAGTAGCATTGGATATTTAAAGAAGGCTGGCAAAAGCTGTTTTGGAAACCAGGCCGTGTCAGGGCCTCAGCAGTTCTTGTACCTTGCTCTGGAGTGCCAGCATGGCTGCCAAAGCTCCAGAACATTCCAGACAGGAATGTGCAGAGAGAGAGGAGAGTAGATGCTGTCAGTGCTCATTAAGCCGACTCAGGAGAGACTACTGGAGAGCTTAACACCCTCAACTGATGACAAGTGGGGATTATGTGGATAAATACCCCAAATGTCTCACTCTTCAGGCTCATAACTCTGAGGTTGTCTACACCGTCTCTTGGTGTTCCTCAGAATTGCTTCTGTAAAGTGGGGTTGGTGATAGCCCTTTCTTCATAGGGTCGGTGTGAGAGCTGGTGCATATAAATCACTTTGCAGAGAGCCAGGCATACAGTAAGTGCTAAATAAGTGTCTGTGACTGTGAGCACTCACTCAGCATGTTTGGGGAGCAGAAAAGAGGTCAGTGCAGCTGGAGCTAGACCAAGGCCTAAGGGCAGACGAGACCATGGGCATCTTGGGGGGCATCTGTGGGAACCTTGACCTAAGAATGTCCAGAGACTCGTTTTACAAGAAGGCCACAGCTAGACTCAATCCCTGGACAGAGTAGGCAAAGAGTGGGGAAACCCTAGACTTGCCAAGGTTCTGTTTCCACTGAATGGGACACAAAGCAGAAATTTAGCTGAATTCTAGAAAACTCTAGAGAGTTCTAGAAGAAACAAAAAACCTGCAGCTGATGTGTTTGGGGTGGGAGGCGGGGCTCTTCCAGAGTTACCCTTTGGGCCATCAAGCTACAAAGGCCAAGCTTTTTGAGATTTTACAAGCCAGAGACTCCGGCCTCCGGCCCTCAGGTCAAAATCTGCGCCCCCCACCCACTGCAGCCTGGCTCTCTGCAAACCTTGGCTCCAGCATGGAAATGGGAAGCTGCACTGTCTTAGAGGTTGAGCCACAGATGACCACTAGCGGCCCTTGTCCTGGCCCTCATCCTCGGCGTGAGATCTAGAATCTCTCTCTCTGCCGCAGCTTGGTGTCTTCGTGGGTGG
Source organism: Plecturocebus donacophilus (assembly GCA_004027715.1). Classification (NCBI taxonomy): domain Eukaryota; kingdom Metazoa; phylum Chordata; class Mammalia; order Primates; family Pitheciidae; genus Plecturocebus; species Plecturocebus donacophilus. The sequence goes on along the minus strand of PVKP010019557.1, from coordinate 25,064 downwards.
CAGCCTGTTGTCATGGACGAAGCTGAATGCAGTTGTGGATGAGTGAATGTATGACGGGGAAATTGAACACAGCCCTGATTCACGGCTTTTCATCCTGGGCCTGGGGGAAGCTCTAGACCTCTGTGCGCTGGCTGCCTTCATTTATTTCAGACTTTTGTGTGAAGAGGCCGGGGCGGGAGAAGGGTGAAGAAAAGGCTGAACAGCGGGCATGGGGCGAGAGCTCCTCCACCCACCAGGCTCCTCGGGAGACCAGTCCCAGGAAATGGCCTTGCGGAGGGAACGGTACCAGCCAGCTTCCATTCTCTAGTTTCTAAAAGGAGGCAGGAAAAAAAAGTCATTCTGCATATTTGCAGTCCTCTCCCTGCCTGGCTTTTTTTTCTTTCTTTCTTTCCCGCAAGCACAGAGGACGTGGTCCCTGTATCCTGCCACAGCGCGTGGGAGCTCGTTAATTAAGGAGCTGAGCAGATGTCACCGTTCATTAAGCGCGGCCTTGTGGCTCCGTCCGCAGACACCGCCGCCCTTTGCGCTCATTACTTAATGACACCGCGTCGCCCTGGCCGCCCCAGCCCTGGAGAAGAGCAGAGGCGAGGCTGCGTTTCCCCCTAGTTTGACGGCGTGGGGTGCCCCCACCCCACTGTGTCCTTGTCAGCTGGGGTGCTGCAGCCAGGCACAAGGTGATGGAGACTTTTAATTTTCATCACGCCCATCCATCGGAGCTCCGTTTTAAATCACTTTAACGGCCGATTAAAAATATATAAGCTGATATTAGAGGACAGTCCTGGTGCCTTTATAAATATCTTAAATCAAAAGTTTGGCTTAATTGCACTTGCGTGGATACAGGAGCCTGGGGAGGTGGGGCTGGGTCAGGTGAGCCCCAGTGGCAGGAGAGGCGGGGAGGGGCTGGATGGAGAGGGTGCCAGCCCCGGGGGGTGAGGAGGAGGTTGCTGCACGGGCTCAGAGTTCAGAACAGCCATCTATCCATCCCTCCATCTGCCGGTCCAGACCTGCAGAGCCCTCCAGATACACCTGCACACCAGGGCAGACCCAGCCTCTCTCTTCTCTGCGTTACCACCAGGCAGGGAAGAGGCCAGTGAGCAAGGAATTCCACCGAGCAACAATTCTTCATCGCGCACTCTGTGTCGGGCACCGATCTGGGCGCTTGACGTATATCATCTCATTTAATCCCCAACAACCCTGTGCATGGAGACCATGATGATCCTTATTTTATGAACGAGGCTGGGATTTGGTCAAGGTCACTCTGCTCTTCAGGGAGAGCCAGGATCTGGACCCAGGCCATCTGACTTCAGTCCGTGTGTTAACCACTGCACCCTCCTGTCTCTTCCTCTGATGGGACGTGTCAGGAAAGAAAAGTTTCCAGGGAGGTATGGGGGGAGCTGACTGGGAGCCTGGCTCCGGCCTGGGGCATAGAGGAGGTTTACGAGGTAGGGAGGTTGAAGCTGGGACTGGCTGGGTGAGTAGGAGTGGTGAAATGAAGAGGAAAGTAGGCAAGGGCCGGAGCCGCAGGTGCAAAGGCCCTGGGGCAGGCGCTCACTCAGTATGTCTGTGGAGCAGAAAAGAGGTCGGTGTCACTGGAGCTAGACCAAGACTTAAAGGCAGGTGAGACCATGGGCATCTCAGGGACATCTGTGGGGACTCTTGGTCCAAGGAAGTTCACAGAGTCTCCTCACTGCCTGCGAGTGCGATAAGTAGAGTCAACCTCTGGGCAGGGTGGAAGGAGAGTGGGAAAATCCTAGACTAAGCAAAGCTCTGTTTCTGCTGAATGGGACTCAGAGCAGAAACTCAGCTGAGTTCCAGAGCACTCAGGAGCTCCGTGTCTCACTCATCTGAGCCTGTTGGGGTGCAGCGGAAGGACAGCAGTGACGAGGGGCTGGTGCCACCCACCGACAGATGGTCTGCCTGTCCGAGAGATGAAGACGTGCGGTCGGTGAGCTGGGAGGCTTGGCAGAAAGATGGGAAACTGAGCCCTGAGAGGTTGAGATGGCAGAGATGAGGGACCAGGAGCTGAGGCTGTGCTACGACATATCTCAAAAGAATGTCCTAGAATGTCAGGGGTGGAATGGCCTTGTGCCAATAGAGATGCGGTGGGGCAGGAGCTGGGCTGACTTCAGTCCACGTCGACACCTCTTTTTTCTCACACTCCTGGATCTGCGCCATCAGTGAACTTGTTGCCCACACCTTAAAAATCCATCCTCCAGGACTGGAAGAGATATTTGCACACCTGTGTTCACAGCAGCACTTTCACAATGGCCAAAAGGCGGAAACAACCAGAGTGTCTGTGAATGGATGATGGATAAACAAAATGTGGTCTATCCATACAGTGGAATATTACTCAGCCTCGAAAAGGAAGGACATTCTGACACAGGCTACAACGTGGATGAACCTTGAAGACATTATACTGAGTAGAATAAGCCAGTTACAATAGGACAAATGCTGTCAGATTCCACTGATAGGAGGTCCCTGGAGAATTTCCGTCTCTGTGCATCTGGCTACTCCAGGGACCTCATATCCGTCTGTTCCTTCTGTCCGTCATTCCTGCCCGCCTGCCTTCCTCATCCCTTCAGGTCTTTTCTCCAGCGTTTTCTCCTTTTCCAGGAGCCCTTCCCTGACCTTCCTATGTGAGATCACACCTGACTCCCGCTGATTCCCCCCACCCTCCTTGCTCTATTTTCCTCCGTAGCTGGGAAATAAAATTGACGTGAGGCCCTTGTTTGGGACTGAGCTCCTGAGAGAATGAAGCCACTCCTGCGGGTGCCGTGTAATTAAACTGATCTTGGACATGGGGGCAGTTTGGGCCAGGTGTGGTGGCTCATGTGCCTGTTATCCCAGCACTTTGGGAGGCCAAGGCAGGAGGATTGCTTCAGGTCAGGAGTTAGAGGCCAGCCTGGGCAACATAATGAGACCTTATCTCTACAAAACAGAAAAAAATTTAAAGTTACCCTGGCGAGGCGTTGTACCCCTGTGGTCCCCGATACTTGGGGGGCTGACATGGGAGGATCACTTGAGCCTAGGAGGTTGAGGCTGTGATGAGCTATGATTGTGCCGCTGGACTCCAGCCTGGGTGACAGACAGAGACCCTGTCTCTAAAAACAAAAAAGAAAGAAAAATGGGGCAATTTTTCTAATAGACTGGAGAGTCACAGCAAGCAACCGAGAGGTCCCCGTCACCCGGAGCCGGCATGATGATGTCCCCTCTGCTTTAACCCTGAGAGAGAAAGCGAGTCCACATAACCTGACGCTGACCAACCCACTGTTTTGGTATCATGCTGATGCTGGCAGTCTAGTCGTGGGTGCATGTGGTATTCAATGATGTTGGCAAAGGGGCTTTATACTTTCAGTTCTGTCTATACTCCATTGCGGTCTCCGGGGACACGCTTCCCCTCCTTGGGCACAACAAGCTCGTCTCTACCCCCGGGCCATTGTGCTGGCTTGTTTTGACTCTGCTTTCAAGGCTCCACATTTGAGCTTGCCTCCTCTGAGAAGCCCTCTGTGATCTTCCCCGGAGGTCCCTGCCTACCCTGGTTCCTGGTTTGTTCCTTCTAGTCCTTTCCGTTTCCGAGCGTATTCCTTTGTGAGCCGTGTCTGTCTCTTCTCAAAAACCTTTTGGAACCTCTCCAGTGTGTGACCACAGGGACGTTGTCAGTCCTGTCCTGTGCCCTGGCTGTGTTCTGCAGGCACAGAGTGGGGCTCAATGAATCTCTGTGGACTGTGTGACTTAAGGCAAGTCATTGAACCTCAGAGGCCACCTCTGTTTCTCCTCTGTAAGTTGGGGTCTGCAGCTCATCAGACTCGTGGGATGCAGTGAAATACTGGTGGCTCTGTGAGCCTTCAGGTCACGTTGAAATTGCATGAAAAAGTGAGGCTCCTTATTAAATTGTGTAGAGGTCTTCCACGCGCCCTACAAATCCCCTACTCCCGCCATCCCTAAATGTAACCCTGAAGGAGGAATTCTCCCTGCCTCACAGCCTTCAATCCCAGAGGGCTTCCTGAAGGTGGGGCCATTCTCCAGCCAGCTTTATTAGCCCTTGGGCTCCAGGGTTGGTTCCCACATTTCAAAGCCTCCTCCTACCCCGCCCCGCGTCTCAAAGCCCTGAAGCTCCCCCTCTGAAAGCCCTGGCTTGCCATTGTCTCTACCCAAAGCCCCGCCTCCCAGGCTGGGCCCAACCTTTTCTTCAAGAATGCAGCGGTCAAGGTCACGGCCTTCTCCTCTGGCGTCCCTGCCCCCTAGCCTGGGGAATGACTCTGGGCCACACCATCTGTCTGAAAACAATTAGCAATAAACGCCAGCACACTGGGGCTCAGGGTCACGGGGCTGGCGGGGGACGCGGCGCTGGACGAGGGTGGAGCCGTGGGTTCTGAATGCGGAGGAAGGCTCGCGGCTGCATCGGCCTTCCTGTCTGTGGGCCCCTCCGCGGAGACAGCCTCCCGGCAGCCTCCTTCGGGCTGGAGCGCAGCCTCTAGGCAGACTGCAGCCTCACAAAGCCCGGCCTCAGCTGGGGAGGCGGCCGGGGACCATCTGGCGGAGCATGGAGACGCGTCCGAGCCAGACGGAGGAGCAGCCTTATTTGCGATGTGTTGCGCGCTCCGTTGCTGAAAACACTCCACGCGTACGCTTCAAGTGTATGGCCTGCAGCCAGCCGGCCGGGGGTGCGGGGAGGTGGGGGACTTCCGAAGCCAAGGGGAAGGTGCCCGGCCTGTCCGCGAGCGCGGACCCCTCAGACGCCGCCCCGGCCCAGCCCCGGCTGGCCTGGCACGACCCTGCTGCCCTCCTCGCCAGCTCGGCCTGCGCCTGGCTCGGAAGGCTTTCCAACCGCGTCCAAATGTCATCTCCCCTTAGAAGGCGAGGCGACTCTGATTAGCCAAACTTCGCTTATCCACATAAGGTTTGGCTCACCAAGCTGTTTTTTTTCTTTATGTTAATTTGAATAAGTTGCGAGTGTAAAAAAAAAATGGTGGGGAGGTTTTACATAAAAATCTGGATGTTCAGCTTCTTTTGAAAAATCAAAAGATCTGGCAAGTCCGGGCAGCAGGCCAGCACAGCGCCGGTCAGCCAGGCCGGGGGAGGCGGTGGGCGTCCCTGCAGCCAGGCGCGGCTCTCCCGTCGCTGTCGCCTGCTCATCCGCTCCCCGAGTCCGTCGTGTCGGGGCCTGTTGCTGTGGCTGGGCTTGCCCGGGGTTTAGATTCCCACAGGGGACAGACGCTCAACCGCTGCACCCACAGCACCATGTCCCATCGTGCCGGGGTCACAGGAAACACACCGTGAAGGGTGGGGGTGGGGTGGGAGACAGTGCTGCTATTTTACACCAGCGGCCAGGGCGACCTGGGCCCCACGTGGAGGAAAGGCGGTCCAGCAGCTGCGAAGGCCCGAGGCTGGCACCGTGTGGGTGTCGAAAGGGCAGCACGGAAAAGCCGGAGGTCTGGGCGGCTGGGGGCGGGTGAGGGAGCGGTGACCTGGACATGCCGGGATTGGGGCTCCCTAAGATAGTCTGGCCGGTGAGCCTCAGGGCGTTTTCCAAGGGGGCCCCAACTTTGAGGATTCCAGGCGGTTGGTCCTGGATTCTCAGCCGCGCCTGAACCAGACTTGGCAGGTTCCAGCACGGGCTTCCCCAGAGGCAGTGGGCGCTGGTGGGCAAGGGCCACCCGGTCTTAGGGTCTCCGTTCCCCGTGTCTAAAATGGGGCAGTTAAAACTCACCTCAGAGGGCGTGCTGTTAATTACCATCTATGTGTGTGTCTACAGACAACCGTACACAGACAAGCTTCAGACAAACGCCAGGAGCTAGAAAGCGCCAAGTAACTCTTTGCATTTTTGGTCTTTTTTTTTTTGAGAAGGGCTCTCGCTCTGTTGTCCAGGCTGGAGTGCAGTGGCACGATCTCGGCTCACCGCAGCCTCCACCTCCCGGGTTCAAGCGATTCTCCTGCCTCGGCCTCCTGAGTAGCTGGGACCGCAGGCGTGTATCATCATGCCCGGCTAATTTTGTATTTTTGGTAGAGGCGGGGTTTCTCCATGTTGGTCAGGTTGGTCTCCAACTCCTGACCTCAGGCGATCCTCCTGCCTTGGACTCTCAAAGTGCAAGGATTATAGGCGTGAGCCACTGCACCTGGCTGCAGTTAGCTATTTTAATGTAACGATCAAAGTAACATTGCTGTTTAAGGGAGTAGTTCCCAGACTTTTGGGCCCCTAGACCTTATGACACCCTTAAAAATGACTGAGAACTCCAAAGGGCTTTTGTTTATGTGGGTTCTATTTATCAGTATTTATTGCATTAGAGATGAACACTGATAAAATTTCAAAACATGCATTTATTAATTTTAAAAGAACAATGATATCCTTCTTAATATGTTAATATAAGAAATATATTTTAAGAAGGATAACATTTTGGCCAGGTGCGGTGGCTCATGCCTGTAGTCCCAGCACTTTGGGAGGCCGAGGTGGACAGATCACCTGAGGTCGGGAGTTTGAGACCAGCTTGGCCAACGTGGTGAAACCCCGTCTCTACTAAAGACACACAGAAAACTTAGCTGGGCGTGGTGGCGGGTGCCGGTAATCCCCGCTGCTTGGGAGGCTGAGGCGGCATTGCTGGAACCGGGGAGGCGATGGTTGCAGCGAGCTGAGCCTGAGCCACTGCACTCCAGCCGGGGTGACAACAGTGGGACTCCGTTTCACAGAAAAAATAAAATCAGAAGGATAACACTTTTTCCCAAACATCAATCAGTGAGAAGCGTGGCATTGTATGTTTCACACTTCGGCAAGCCTCCTTCGTGTCCAGTTCCTCAGGAGGAGGGTTCCCAGGTCGGCTTCTGCACCCGGTCTGGTGTGACTTGGCATTTTGGTTGAAGGACATGAAGATAACCCAGCCTCGTAGAGATGTGGGGGAGGAAAAGGGGGCTCTGTGGGCCCCTCCAGGAGTCTCAGACCTTACTTTGAGAATCCCTGGTCTAGGGAGTCGTCCAGGACACGGAGTGGGAGGGAACACCCGCTTTGTCCCCTCTGCTCCAGGGTGGGGACAGGGCTGGCGGAGGTGAAGGCCTGGACTCCAGTCCCCGCATAAGCGCCTGCCTGCGGCGACCCGGCAGGGAGGGAGACAGGCCTGTACAGCCCAGGACCACGTGGCCTGCAGCGCGGGGAGCACAGAGAGACGCCGCCCAGCTGCGGGTGCGGAGGAGCTGCGGTCACCTGCAGGTGTCTCTCGGCCCCCAGGAGCATCAGAATTCCAGCCCTGGCCGCTCACAGGAGCCCCCGGTGCCCCCGCCTGCGTGGCTCCGCGCTGGGAGGGGTGGTCCTTGAAACATCCCTTCAACCGCTCCAATGGCCTCAGTATCCCCGTTTTATAGAGGAGGAAACAGGCTTCCACCTCCAAGATGGAGTCACCGGTGTGGGTGGCAGAGTGTGAGAGGGCATCCTGGCCCCGGGGCCCCACAGGGCTCCTGCCGACAGCATCGAGTGCCTCTGGGTCTTGGGTGAGAGCAGGGCGGCAGCCAGGAAAAGGGACCCCTTCTCTCCCCTGCGCTGCAGAGAGAGCTGCTGCCAGGTGGGGGCGCTGCTGCCACATGGGGGCATGGTTTTGCCCCTTGCTGGCTGCCCCCAGAGCCTCAGTTTCCTTGTCTATAAAATGGGGGTAATGACATTCATAAACCACACAGGTTCCCTCCTACATCCTTCTGAGGGCGAATTGAGCGCACAGCCTGCATGGCCCTGGCACAGCCTGGGCACACAACCAGCACCCGCCCCTGCCCATGGCCACCTCCGCTTGCAGAATGTCCCCAGCACTCACTCTGCCTTGCCTGCTGTCTCCCCTGTGTACCATTCTTTATCAAAGCTCTCCCTCCTTTAAGCCTCTCAGCAGCTCTGCCAGAAGGGTAGCGTTCTTATCCTTACCCCCATTCTCCAGAAGACAAACTGAGGTTGGGTGTAGGTGTTTGCACAGGGCTACACAGATGAGCAGACACCCACGCTTTTCCCCACTCCACTCTTCATAGAAACACCAGTGGGTTGCAAGGGTGTGAGGCCAGTGGACAGGCCTTTCCCCAGCAGGAACAGGAGAGAAACTCCACAGCTCCGTGTGGATGGGTCCCCAGCTGCCTCTGTGAGCTCTGGACGAGGGGTTCCTGGGACGCAGGACTCGCGGCGCTCAGACTGGGATGGCCCCAGGCAATCCTGGATGGAGTTGGTCACTCTGCCCTCGGGGCACCCCTAGTCTCTCCCCCAGATCTGGGATGGGAGAGGAAAAGGGACGGTTTGACCAGATCTCCCAAGTCTCCCGTCCCGGGAGCTGATTTTAGCCTTCCCTCCCCCAAACCCAACAGGGTCAGAATGGATCCCCCTGCAGGGTGGGGCCAGGCAGCCACAGGGGCGGGCGGGGGCAGGCACGGGCTGGCTCCAGCCTGCCAGGATGACCTCATGTGCCATCCCAGCACTCTAAGGATGTGACTTCACCAGCAGATGCAGGAGGCAGCTCAGGCCACAGGCAACATGGGGCCAAGAGGAAGGGGACATTTCACGTCTTGTCTAGACAGGCATGACCTGGTGACCTTGGACGGGTAGGGACACCTTTGCCTCCCAGCTGAAGATCAATTTGGAGGCAGCCAGATGGGTGTCAAACTCTGAGCCCAAGACCCTCCGCTGATAGCAGAAAAATGACAGCGGACACTAGTTCCCAGCTGGACTTCCCTAAGAGGCTAGCTTCATCTCCAGCCCTCACCAGAACTCTCCAATAGGAAACTGAGGCAGTGTGTCTGAAACCAGATCTGTGACTTCCTGGCTGTGTGCCCTTGTGCAATTTGCCTAACCTCTCTGAACCTCCATTTTGATGTATAAGATAACCCATCTGTTAGACGGGAGCTGGGAATGTCAATCAAGAGAGAACGAATAAGTAACAAGAATAGAAAGGAAGCAGGCCTGGCGCACGGGCCGGGGACCCTGGAGGAGCGGTCCAAGCACAGCCTGTGCACGCAGCGTGAGGCTGAGTGTGGCCAGGTGAGCGTAAAGGCTGTGGAAGGCATTACATTTTAAGCAGGTCCCTTTGGACACCCGCTGGTCTGAACATGGCTACGACCTCATAATAAGGATGCTTTTCCCCAGTGCATTCTGCCCTCCACTTTTGTGCCATCTTTGTCCCCAGGTCCCAGCTTTGGTGTCAGTTCACACACTGCACCAGCCATTTCTGGTCTGGGGAACCTGGGAAACTTGGCAGTGCCTCCAGGGGGGTGGTTTGGCCATAGGAAGGCTCCGTCAGTTCCAAAGGTCTTTCTCAGTGTCTCCTGGGCTGCAGGGACCAGCCAGCTCCTTCCTCTCAGCTCCCAGGGGAGGTGGAACTCTGACCTGGTTCCCCATGAGCACGGCGGGCCCTGCCTTTAACAGGCAGCTGCTGTGTGAGGCCCATCGGGTGGCAAGGACGAGGCACAGAGAGGTCGACAGAGCAGGCGGGCAGGAAAGGCAAGCGGCGGGGCTGCAGGCAGAGTATGGGGTGGACAGAATCCTGTTCCCAAAGAGGTCCATGTCCTGATCCCCAAAACCTGACATGGCATGAGGAACTTCACAGCTGGGATTCAATTATGGATCTTGAGATGGGGAAATGACCCTGGGCCCTAAACATGGTCACAGTGTCCTTATAAGAGGGAGATTTGACTACAGAAGAGGAAGCAGGAGCTGTGACCTCTGCAAGCAAGAGGTTGTAGGGATGTGAGGAATGGGCTCATGAGAGCAGGAATGCAGGTGACTCCAGAAGCCAGAAAACACAAGGAAACACTTCTCCTCCAGAAGGAACCAGTCCTGCTGATGTTTCACTTAGCTCAGTAAAATCGATCTTGGACTTCTGACCTCCAGACAGTAAGAGAATAAATTGGTGTTGTTAAAGCTACTATGTTTATGATTACTTGTTACATCAGCAATAGGAAGTAATACAGTGCTTTAGCTCAGGGATGTGTTTGCATGTGGAGAAAGGTACTAAAGGACATACTCCAGACTGCTGGTGGCAGTTGTCTTTGGAATTCAAATTGAGAGGAGTCCGTTTTGTACCAAACACAACTTCTTTATTGCTTGATTTTTTTATATAAAAAATAATTCACCTATAATTAGGAAAAACATATGTAACTTGATTTTAAGGATTCTATTCAAATTAATCCTTCCACCCTTGCCAAGTAGCTCCCAATGCCTCAGGCAGACCGGAGCCTCCTTTCTGACCACGGTCTGTTAGCAGAGCAAGGCCAGACTGCAAGCCTGGCTGCCTGAATTCAAACCCCAGCTCTGCGGCTTCCTATGTGACCCTGGGGCCATCATTTAAACCATCTGGCTTTGATTTTCCTGATTGTAAAATAGGGGTCTCATAGAGGACTGGGCATGGAGGCTCATGCCCGTAATCCCAGCACTTTGGGAGGCAGAGGTGGGTGGATTGTTTGAGCCCAGGAGTTCGAGACCAGCCTGGGCAACACGGTGAAACCTCGTTTCTACAAAAAAATACAAAAATTAGCCGAGTATGGGGCATGCACCTGTAGTCCCAGCTACTCAGGAAGCTGAGATGGGAGAATCACCTGAGCCCAGGAGGTGGAGGCTGCAGTGAGCCGTGATTGTGTCGTGGCACTCCAGCCTGGGTAACAGAGTGAGACCCTATCTCAAAAAAAAAAAAAAATAGGGGCCTTATAGGGTCTGTGTCAGGGGTCCCTTCAGGTTCAGAGACTTGCTAGAAGGACTCACAGAACTCAGCTGTCATAGTTGTTGCTATGGTTTATTACAGCAAAACGACACAGACAGGACTTCCACAGGGAAAAGGGGTGCTGAGCAGAGCCTAGGAGAAGCCAGGCACAAGCTCCCAGCTCTCTTCTCCCGGAAGAGTTGCGGAACAGCACTTATCTCTTCCAGAAACTGTGTGATAACCCACACAAAGTATTGCCAGCCAGGGCAGCTCACCTGAGCCTCAGTGTCCATGGTTTTTATTGGGGGTCGGGCACATAGGCATGGAACATCCATGTAGCTGGCCCCAGTTACTCAGTCTCCAGCCCCTGCAGAGGTCAAGCTGATTCTGTGTGGCTCAGGGCCCCAGGCCAAGGGAAACAGGCATTCAATACAATCAGGTTGTTACCATCAACCACATGGTGTGGCCCCTGGCCCAGATACAAAGACACTCATATCAGGCATGACATTCCAAGGGCGTAAGATTATGTCCAGAGCTGATCAAGGTCCATTCTTTTCTTTGGAATGTGCAGGGTTTGGACAGCCTAGGCCTGCTGAGCTCACTCGCACTGCCCAGCTGAAGAGAGGCTTGCCTGAGTGCACCCCGCACCCACCAGCCGCTATGGTATTTCCTGGGTATCACTTACTGTTTCCATGTGGGACTGTGTCACCAATCACCGATGGTTTCCTTATGAGATTATCATCGTCTTGAGGGCAGGGATTGTACCTCCCTCGCTTCTGGACTCCTGAAAGTCCCAGTGCCATGGCTGGTCAGAGGAGGCCCTCCACGATAATCTGGGAGATGTGATCTTGTAATTGTGCGTTTGTATGATGACCGGTATAGCTGCTGTCTCCCTCACTAGATTTGAAACTTCCTGAGGGCAAGTTTATTTGTTGTTGGCGTCAGATCATCTCATTTCTGCCTCCCAGAGTCTAGGGGCTTGATAAACGTTTGTTGAATGAATAATTGATTGGAAAGTCTTTGTCAGTAGCTAGGCTAAGGGCTGGTGAAAATGAGAGAAGAGTACATAGTTCCCACTTAAAAGGGGGCCTGCATCTAGTGAGAGAAATAAGACAGTATGACTGTAAAGGTGGCTGAGCATTTACTGTGTGCCAGGCACCAGCCTGAGGGCATGACAGGTATGTGTGATGTGTCATTTATTCCTCAGCTGGAAAAGGCAGGTATCCCACTATCTGCACTAATTAGGTCCCTGTAGGTGACAGCTCACATGGGAGCCAGTAAGGTGATGAAATGAAGGAGTGATTACAGTGGGGTGGATGGGATTTATGGAAACAGTAGGGGCATGTGTGGCACCCAGGGGGTGGCACCATGGAACCCCCTTAGTATTCATAATCCTGGAGAAGCAAGAGAGTGGATAGAGGCTAGAACCCGTGAGGGGCAGGTGGGGGGCAGGATAATGGTCTGCAAAGATGTCCGCATCCTAATCTCTGGAACCTGCGACCGTGTCAGGTTACATGGCAAGGGGAAATCGGGAGGCAGATGCAGCTGAGATTGCTAATCAGCTGGCCCTGAGATGAGGTTATCCTGGGTTACCTGGGTGGGCTCAGTGTCATCACCAGAGTCCTTAATAGTGGAAGGAGGAGGTCAGAGTCAGATTGGAAGATGCTATGCTGCCAGCCTTGATGACGGAGGAAGGGACCATGATCCAAGGCGTGCAGGTGTCTCCAGAAACCAGAAAAGGCAAGGAACGGGTTCTCCCCTAGAACTTCCAGAGGGAAGACACCTGCTGACACCTTTTTTTTTTAGACAGAGTCTTGCTCTGCCGCCCAGGCTGGAGTGCAGTGAGGTAATCTCGGCTCACTGCAACCTCTGCCTCCCAGGTTCAAGCGATTCTCCTGTATCAGCCTTCCAAGTAGCTGGAATTACAGGTGTGAGCCACCACGCCCAGCTTAATTTTTTGTATTTTTAGTAGAGACGGGGTTTCACTGTGTTGGCCAGGTTGGTCTTGAACTCCTGACCTCATGATCTACCCGACTCAGCCTCCCAAGGTGCTGGGATTACAGGCGTGAGCCACCGTGCCCGGCCAGTGTAGGACTTCTGCCCTCCAGAGCTGGGAGATGACAAATGTGTGCTCTGAAGCCACTGTGTCTGTGGCATTCGTTACAGCAGCAACGTAAGACTGATACAGACAGCTGCAAGAACAGGCTGGGCCAGGTGCGGTGGCTCACGCCTGTAATCCCAACACTTTGGAGGCCGAGGTGGGAGGATCGCTTGAGCCCAGGAGTTCAAGACAAGCCGGGGCAACATATTGAGACACTGTCTTTACAATAAAAAAAAAATTTTTTTAATTAGCCACGTGTGATGGCCTGCACCTGTGTTCCCAGCTACAGCTACTGGGGAGGCTGAGGTGCGAAGACTGCTTGAGCCTGGGAGGTTGAGGCTGCAGTGTGCTCTGGTGGCACCACTGCACTCCAGCCGGCTACAGAGCGACACCCTGTCTCCAAAGGAAAAATCAGAAAGGGCTGCCCACAGGAGCTGTGCTGTCAGGAGAGGGACAGCCGCTCCCAAACCTCAGCCCTGGAGGGCGGGAGCTGGGCGGGGAGTGCCCCAGTTCCTCCCATCTGCCCTCCATCTGCTGGCGGTGCCTCCCACTGGTCCACCTCAGCCAGAGGCGGGCAGGCCGGGGTCTGTGGACGCAGCCCACGTGGGTCAGCCTCGGGGGACGGAGCAGGTAGAAGAGCTGGCCGCGGCATTCTAAATAGTCCTCCTTGCTTTACGGCTGGGGAACTGCAGGCTGAGAGTGGCCAAGTCCCTTGCATGCGCCAGGATTTGAATCAGGGCTGTCTGGCTCCTGAGCCCAGCTCTCTGCCCAGACAGGGGAGCAGTGTGTGTCTGCGTGGGGAGCCTGGCCACGTGAGCGCGAGGTGTGTGTGTGTGTACTCGCTGCTTCGCGCCCACCCTGCCCCCGCGCTCGGCTTTCTGTGGGCGTTCTCTTTTTTCTGATCTGTTACCAGCAGCGAGTTTCAAAAGCAGAGAGAGAAATGAAATGACACTTTCACTAAACAGGAACCTCACCCACCATCTCCGCTCGCGCGGTGCCTGTGTCTAATTAGGGGTTTGGAGTTTGGGGTGTGAACGTGAAGCTGCTGCTCCCTCCACAGGCAGGCGGCTGGGGTGGGGGAGGAGACACCCCGATTCCGGGAGGCGGGGCTCCCCCGGGCGCCCTGGACACCATGGCAGCGGCCAACGCAAGTTGCAGGAAGGGCTGTGTGCACCCACAGATCTTCCGTGAAGCAGGAGGTTTTGGGGCTGTAGGTCATTACGATTGCAACTGGGTTTTTCATGATGCCAGGGTTTGAAGGCTGTCCCTTAGCACTTAAAGAAGGGGAAAGAACTCCATGCAGGTGAGAATCAACCAGGTGACTCCATTTCATCCCGGCAGCAGTCGGGGAGCTCTCCTGACGCCTGACTTGCAGAGGGCCAGGATCAAGGGCAGCTTCGAAGCGGGGCCTGGGCGGGAGCCTGTCGGCCACCGTGCTGTCCACGGCCCTCATGCCGGGCTGAGTCTCTAGCCTCTCCCCGGCCCTGGCCGCTTGCAGCTTGGGCTTCAGCACATGCCAGTCCCTCCAGGGCAGTGCTGTTCCCTGCTAGTCCCTGCTTTCCTGGCTGTCAGCTTGGGCTGCTCTGGTAAAATACCATCCGCTGGGCGGCTCAAACAACAGGTGTTTCTTTCTCACGGTTCTGGAGGCTGAAAGTGTGAGAACAGGGTTCCAAAGTGTTGGGTTCTGGTGAGGGCCCACTTTCTGGCTTGCGGATGGCACTTTCCCTCTGTGTTCCCCCACCTCTCACCGGTGCGTGCCCCTGGAGAGAGCAGAGGCGCTGGGTCTTATAATGACGCTAAGCCCATCACGGGGCTCCACCCTCGTGACTTTAGATGAAGTCACCTCCCAAAAGCCTCCATCCTAATGACACTCATGGGGTGGGGGGTTGCGTAGGTTGGGATTTCCACCAGGCATCTTGGGGTCACGTCCAGCCCACGACACTGACCTCGTGCATGCTACTCATTTCAGCCTCCCCTGCATGGCCAGGCCACTCCCTCTGGGGAAGACGAGAGTCAGGCTTAGGGCTTTTGGAGTTGGACCACCTGGGTTCGAATCCCAGCTCTGCCACTTGAACTGGGTAACTTTGGGCAAGTGATGTGAGCTTTCTCTGCCTCAGTGCTGCCATCTGTAAAATGGGGATAGAGATAATATCTTCCTCACAGAGCTGCTGAAAAGAATGGAATTAAGAAAAGTACATAGAATATACAGTCATGGGGGAGGAGAGAGAAGCACTGACCACTATTTATCTTTGGCCCATTTAACAGACCTCCCTGTAAGGAGGACGTGCCAGTCCCAAAGCTCCTTCTCTGAGTTGGAGCAGCTGTTGTGAAGCTGCATTGGCGTGTGTGATGATCTGTTTAGCACCTGCCTTTCCCGCTTGTCTGTGAGCCCCTTGAGGATGAAAGTCACAGCTCTTTTGCTCTCCCTGTGTCCCTAATTCCTTAGCCCCAGCACCTGCACATAGTAAGGACTCAATTAAAAAGTCCCATAGCTGGGCACAGTGGCTCACACCTGTAATCCCAGTACTTAGGGAGGCTGAGGCAGGTGGATCACTTGAGGCCAGGAGTTCAAGACCAGCCTGGCCAACATGGTGAAACCCCATCTCTATCAAAAATACAAAAATTAGCCAGGCCTGGTGGCAGGTGCCTGTAATCCCAGCTGCTTGGGAGGTTGAGTCAGGAGAATTGCTAGAACCCGGGAGGTAGAGGTTGCAGTGAGCTGAGATCACACTATTGTACTCCAACCTGGGTGACAGAGCAAGACCCTGTTTCAGGAAAAGAAAAAAAGAATGCCAATTGCCTAATGGATGCCAAGTGCCGAAGCCCCTGGCTTTCCACTCCTAAAATAGAGCGCGCAGAGAAAAGTGCACTGGCGTCAGGGGAAGGCGTACTCATGAAGCTAAGCCCCGTTTCAGCGCCCAGGGCAAGAAGTAGAACGTGGCTACCTCGAGACCCTCCCTGTACCCTCTGCCTGAGTGCCCCTTCCCAGCTATCTTCCCCCTCCTCCCCAGGGGCCAACCACGCCCCAGCCCCTTGTGGTAGCCCCTTCCCTGCCTCTCCTTAGAGCTTTTCCACCCAGGTGTGCACCCCTAACACTACGGACTAATTTTGCCTCTTCTAGGAATAGGAAAATGGAATTGGGCCAGGCGTGGTGGCTCACGCCTGTAACCCCAGCACTTTGGGAGGCCAAAGTGGGTGGATCACCTGAGGTCAGGAGTTCAAGACCAGCCTGGGCAACATTCTGCTGTTTTTAGTAGAAACGCTGTCTGTACTAAAAATACAAAATTTAGCTGGATGTGGTGACACATGCCTGTAATCCCAGCTACTCGGGAGGCTGAGGCAGGAGAATCACTTGAACCCGGGAAGTGGCAGAGGTTTCAGTGAGCTGAGATCACACCGCTGCACTCCATCCTGGGTGACAAAAAAAAAAAGGAATCATATGGTGCATTCTTGTCTTTATTATTTTATTTCGTTTTCGATACAGGCTCTCACTCTTGCTCAAGCTAGAGTGCAGTGATACGATCATAGCTCACTGCAGCCTTGAACTCCTGGCTCGACCCATCCTGCCTCAGCCGCACAGGCATGGGCCATGACACCTGGCTAATTTTTGTATTTTTTGTAGAGATGAGATCTTGCTATGTTGCCCAGGCTGGTCTCAAACTCCTGGGCTGACGCGATCCTCCTACCTCAGTCTCCCAAAGTGCTGGGCTCACAGGCATGAGCCGCTGTACCATGTCCGGCTTTCTGTTCGCGTGACATCCACACACGTGCGTGTCAGTCCTGTGTTCTCTTTCATTGCTGAGGCTCCGTCTTGTGGCCGTCCTGCGATTTGCTCATCTTTTCACCTGTGGATGGACGTCTGTGGGTCTTTTTATTCTGTTTCCAGTTTCTGGCTGCTATGGATAAAGCGGCCGTGAGCACTCATCTCGGTGTGGGCATATGATTTTATTTCTCTGGGGGATATATGCTGAGGAGTGGGATTGCTGGCTCACGGGACAGGATGCTCTTCAATTTTAGTGTCTAATATCGCACTGATTTCCAAAATGGCAGGGCAGGTTCAGGAGAACCCCGGCTCTCAGCAGCGCCACCAGCTCTTGATGGTGTTGGCCTCTAATTTTTGCCCATCCGTCCGGCATGGGTCTCCTCCTCTTGCGGTTTCCCTACACGCTGGAATCACCATGGCAATACCGGGTCATGCTGGTGAGCGTGGGTCAGGAGCGCAGGTCTTGGGTTGGAGCCTCAGCACTGCCATGTCTTGGTGATACAGCATTGGGTAGGTTACTTATCCTCTCTGTGCCTCAGTCTCTTCATCTGTAAAGTGGGTGTCTTGGTCCATTCTGGCTTCAATCACAAAAGATCTTGGGCTGGGTAATTTATAAATGATAGAATGTATTCCTCACAGTTCTGGAGGCTGGCGAGGCCAAGTTCCGGGTACCAGCAGATTCCGTGTCTGGTGAGGGCCACTCTTTGCTTCATAGATGGCGCTTCCTATGTCCTCACATGGCGGAAGACAGAAGGGCAAGGGGACCAGGGTTCTCTTTTCAACCTCTTTTTTTTTTTTTTTGAGGTAGAATTTTGCTCTTTTGCACAGGCTGGAGTGCAGTGGTGTGATCTCAGCTCACTGCAACCTCCGCCCCCGACCATGTTCAAACAATTCTCCTGCCTCAGCCTCCTAAGTAGCTGGGATTACAGGCGCCCACCACCACACCTGGCTAGTTTTTGGATTTTTAGTAGAGGTGGGGTTTCGCCACGTTGGCCGGGCTGGTCTTGAACTCCTGACCTCAGGTGATCCCCCACCTTGGCCTCCCGAAGTGTTGGGATTGCAGGCATGAGCCACCGTGCCCGGCCCTTCAGCCTCCTTTGTGAGAGCCCTGATCCCATTCGTGAGGGCAGAGCACCAATGATTTAATCATCCCCCAAAGGCCGCAGCTCTTGATAACGTGAACATTAATATCATGCTGGGTGCTAGGCTCCGACGTGTGCATTTGTGCGGCGCCCTGAACATCCAGACCAGAGCAGTGAGCGTGATGACTGTGCCATCCCCAGGGTGAAGGGGGCTGACATGGGTAAGGAGCCTGGTGTACAGCGGGCACTCAGGGAGCCTCAGCTTGAACTGTTGTTTTTTATTTTTATTGTTAGAGATAGGGTCTTGCTCTGTCGCTCAGGCTGGAGTGCAGTGGTGCGATCTCAGCTCACTGCAGCCTTGACCTCCTGGGCTCAAGTGATCATCTTGTTTCAGCCTCCCGAGGAACTGGGAACACAGGCATGCACCACCATGTCCCACCGAGCTTGTCTGGCTGTTTTAGTAGAGACAGGGTTTTGCTATGTTGCCCAGGCTGGTCTCAAACTTCTGGCCTCACACTGTCTTGCCTTGGCCTCCCAAAGGGCTGAGATTACCATTGTGAGCCACTGTGCACAACCAGCGCTAATTACTTATTTTAAAATATTGTTGCTCTGCCTGGGATGGGGCGTTTGCATCTCTGTCCTGCCTGCAGAACTGGGAGCTCCTGAGGCTGGAATCTCCCTTCTGCCCAACACCGCTACATTGTGGGCACTTTGCACTGTGAAGGTTTGTCGAATGAATTACTGACTGACTTGTGCTGAATCCCGAGTGAAGAGCCTTAAGACCCAAAGGTTGGTAAGATGAGGTTTAACCTTGATGGGCTGGAGCCTCCAGGGGATGCAGGCAGTGCTGGGACCCTCCGCCGCACAGCCAGAAGCCGAGACTAGGACTGGAGGGGCTGGCGGAGGGCGCGGTGCTGAGAACGGAGCCTGCGTGGCACACACACTTAAGGAATTCCTGCTGGCATCCGGCGGGGTGGTGCTGGCTCAGCACTTTGCAGGAAGCCTCTCTCTGGGCAAGGAGGGGGCTAGGGGCCGAGGGCACAACCACAGAGCCAGAGGCAAGAGAATCAGACCCGGGAGATGCTTCTCTCCTTGGCCTATTGTTTCTGGGGGAGCGTGGTGGTTCCTCTAAGCTTGCCCGTCCAAGCCACTCTGCAGTCTTCTCTGCCAGGTCTGTGACCCCCAGGGACTGACCCCGGTCCCCTTGTTCTCTGGCTCCTGGTTGGGTTTGGCCAATGGGAGGTCCATCAGGAGACTGGAGAGTTGGAGAAGAGAACCCAAGGCCAGGGAGGAAAGTCACTTTCTCAAAAACAAAATCATCTAGTGGCAGAGCTGGGACGTGATCCCCAAACCCCGACACAGATTTTGTGTGTGTGTGTGTGTACGTGGGTGTGTGTCTGTGTGTGTCACTTTCTCAAAAACAAAATCATCTAGTGGCAGAGCTCGGACACAATCCCCAAACCCCGACACAGATTTTGTGTGTGTGTGTCTATGTGTGTGTGTGTGTGTCTGTGTGTGAATATACATACTATGAAATTCTCCATCTTAAGCATCTGAAAGTCTACAGCTCAGTGACATCAAGTGCCTCCGCCATGTACGTGGGGACTTCCGGATCTTCACGAGCCAGCTCCAGAACACATGCATGGCCCCTGAAGAAGAAACCAAACCTGCCCACCTTGACCTTGGCGTTTCCAGCCTCAGAACTGTAAGAAAGTAAATGTGTGTTGTTGAAGCCACATAGCCCGTGGTCCTCTGCTACGGCAGCATGAGCTGATGACTACACCCGGCGGCAGCCACGTGCTGCGCCATCTTGGAAACCGGTCTCTCCGCCTCAATAAAGCCTTCAGATGACTGCAGCCCCAGCTGACACCCCGATTGTGCCCTCGTGAGAGACCCCACAGCAGAGCCACCCAGCCTACTGCTCTCCAATCCTTGACTCACAGTTTCCGACCCACAGACGCTGTGTGAGATCACACGTGTTTATGGTTGGTTTTAGGATATTTTGTTAGGCGGCAGTTGATAACTAATACACCTGCCAAGAAGCAGCCATGCAGTCGTCCAGTTCCCAGGCTTGGTTTGACCCAGCCCAGGAGGGGCTGTTTTCCTCTCCCTTCTGGAGCAGAGGAAGTTCTGTGCTGGGGAATGTCAGCTCTGGCTTTCTGAGAGCTCCGACCCATGGGACATAGGAGGTGAGTGGAGCTAGCATGGTCCCATGTGACCCACCGTCCAGCTGTGTTCGATGTGAGGCCATGGCCAGCTCAGTGGCCCATCCCCTCGTTTGTCCCTTTGCTCTCACTCTTGCTGTTCTAAGCTCGCACCCCATTCGAATAGCATTAGCCAGGAAGCCATGCCTTGGCCTCTGTGCTCCAGGTAACCTGGGCTGAAACAAAGAGCTGGCAGTCAAGGAGACCCACCTTCTCCTAATCAAGAGTTGACCCGAGGGAGGCCAGCAGCCTCTCTGATCCCAGACTCCAAATCTGGGAGAATATGAAGAAATAGCAGGGAGATGATTGATGCCACAGGCAGTGCCCAGGCGAGCCCGACTGAGCTGCTCTGCCATTTTCCTGAGTCACCCTCTTTCCTTCTCCAAACCCCCTTTGTGCCTGAGTTTTGGACTTGGTTTCTGCTGCTTGCAGCCAAAGATCTCCAACTCAGAGAGATACAGATTCTAGCTGTTATTTTTGCTTTTTAATTCAATGACTGATTTATGCTCGGCATATAGTTGATGTTCAACAAACACTTGTCAACTATGAGTGAATAACACGCCCAGTGTTCCGCGGGAGGCTCCCAGGCAGATGGGCACTTAATCAGGACGACTTTTTTTTATTCAGGCCTATTTTTAAAGTTCTGCAAGGAAAGACACTCTAAAAATTTCCCTTAGCAACTTTTCTAAACGTCTAGCAACACGATGGCATGGATTTCTTTCTCACACCCAAACCAGCTTGTGCCTATTACGGCTAAAGCTCTCTTCTTTCTTTCCTTGCTTTTTGTTTCATTCTTGTTTTTCATGGCACAGGTATCTGCTGTACCCTACCTCTTCTCCACGTCCTGCAGGGAGAACACAAATGACAGATGCCCCTTTGCCCTTGAAGAGAGAGACTGTTGGCTGGAAGTCAAGGGGCCTGAATTTTAGTCCCTTCCTGTTACTGGGCATCAGTTTCCCCATTTATGAAATGAGGGCTTTGTGCTAGACTGGGCACAGCCAGGAGCTTTAATCCTGTGCCAATTCCTAGATTGCATGAAGGTCTAGGCTGAGGATCCTCAGGCAATGCTCAAGCTCAGTGGGAGAGAGAGCTGGGATTGATTTCTGATGTCTACCTGGGTGTCAGCTGGGAAAGTGCTATGCATTCGTCAACGCTGAGCTTGGCCATCTCAGAGTTTCCTGCAAGTTTCAGCAGTCTCTGACCTAGGGAAACTCAATGGGAGCCACGTGGAGTATTCACTCACAGACGTCAAGTAGGTGGCTGTTGCAGCCAAGATTCACAGAGAGTTCTGAGCATTCCAAGGTGTGGGAAGGGGTTAGAGAAGGGCGGTCCCAGCCGACCCCCTCCTCCCCTAAGGTACCAGAGCCTTCTTTGGGTCTCGGACCTGGGCCCCCTTACTTGGAGAAATTAAAGTATCTTACTCTTCTCAGATTCTGAGCTTTGGGGGATGAGATTCAGGATAAGCCTCTACTGGCAGACGGAAAGGGTCTCTTGGCAATAATGGTATCACAGCGGTATCCACCCTGATCACTTTGGGCTGAGCAGTCACCACTGGCCCAGTGTGACAAGAGCGACCTCCAGGATGCCCCTATGAGCCGGTGCTACCCTTGCCTCCTGCAGTCGGATCCCCAAAAGACAGCCCAAGCGACACTGGCCATCATCCATCAGACCACGTGAAGCCTTGCTTTCAATTTCCAGTGGCTCTCATTGCTTCTAGAAGAAATCTGCACGCAGGGCCAGGCACAGTGGCTCACGCCTGTAATCCCAGCACTTTGGGAGGCCAAGGCTGGCAGATCACAAGGTCCGAAGATCGAGACCATCCTGGCCAACATGGGGAAACCCCGCCTCTACTAAAAATACAAAGATTAGCTGGGCGTGGTGGCGCATGCCTGCAATCCCAGCTACTTGGGAGGCTGAGGCAGAAGAATCGCTTGAACCCAGGAGGCGGAGGTTTTGCAGTGAGCCGAGATCATGCCACTGCACTCCAACCTGGCGACAGAGCGAGACGCTGTCTTAAAAAAAAAAAAAAAGAAATCTGCAAGCATCACCATGACTTTCAAGACCCCACCCACCCCTCCAGCCTCTCTTCTGTCCCCTCTGCTCTGTCCCCAGCAGCTTTCCCTCTGTTCTTCGGACACACTGACTTGTGTCTGCCGCGGGCAGACCTCGCCTGGAGCTCCTTTCCCCCAGATGTCTGCGTGGCTCGCTCTTCCTCACCCTTCCCTTCTGTCTTAATTCTTCTAAACACCAGTTGGCAGCTCCTGCTACTAGGGGCGTCCTAGAGGTCCCTACAACAAAATACCACAGACTAGGTGGCTCATAAACAACAGAAATTTATTTGTCACAGTTTTGGAGGCTGGGGAGTCCAAGATCAAGGCAGATGGGGTGTCTGGGGAGGGCTCGTTTTCTGGCTGATAGATGGCCATCTTTCCACGGTGTCCTCTCACGGTGGAAGGGACGGGATCTTGTGAAGGCCTCTGTTATAAGGGCACAAATCCCATTCATGAGGGCTCCACCCTCATGACTGAATCACCCCTCCTAAAGGTGCTATCTCCTAAACCCAACAACTTAGGACTTAGGATTTCAACATATGACTCTTGGGGTTGGGGACACAAACATTAGACCGTAACAGGACAAAACATGATGGTGCAGCTGACGTCAGTGGTGGCTTTGTTGTGGTGAAATGTGGCTTCTTTACACCCACTGTCCACACGAGGACATGGAGGCCCCGGGATGCCCACCTGGGAGTGAAGGAGTGCGGGTGCTGGGCGGGGCAGGTCTCCTGTCGACACCCATGGAGACTCCCCACTGTTTCCGGGAGGCCAGCTCTTGCTGCACATGAACGAGCTCACCACAGCCAGAGCCTCCGGTGCCAGCGTCCCCCTGGGGCATCTGGGAAGCACCACAGATGCAGGACCAGCATGCAGGGAAGACCCAGCCCTGGGCCAGGACCGCCTCTCTATTTATTACCCTGGGAATCGTGGCTTGGCTTTTCCCAGCAATCCTCTTGGCAGCTAACAGATTTTTATCTTCAGCGGCTGAGCTGGAAGGCACCTGGCTGTGGACAGGTAAACGCCCAACACGGCTCCTTTCTGCTGGGGCCCTGGGACAAGGGAGGTGGTGGTGAGGATGTCAGGTGCTTCCCCATAATCAGTGTCCTGGGGCTAAGCCACCCAGGAGTTGGAGACCAGAGAACACGTGGACAGAGAGCAGGAGCGCCCTTTGGGGCCTCACTCCAGGCATCCAGGAAGCTGGGTGCTTCCAGGCTCTAAAGCTGTGACTCCCAAACCCACGATCAAGGCTGTTCTCCATCCTCCTGACTCCAGTGAAAAAGAACAAGACTGGGGAGACTGCATCGCAGTCGTTAAAAGCAAATCGCTGCTCTAGAGCCGTGTGACCTTAGGCAAGTCATCTCACCTCTCTGAGCCTCTTTTTCCTCATCTGTAAAGTGAAGATAATAGTAGCCATTTGGGCCAGGGGCAGTGGCTCACACCTGTAATCCCAGCACGTTGGGAGGCCACAGTGGACGAATCACTTGAGGCCAGCAGTTCGAGACCGGCCTGGCCAATATGGTGAAACCCCATCTCTGCTACAAATACAATAATTGCCTGGGTGTGGTGGTATACACCTGTAATCCCAGCTACTGGGGAGGCTGAGGCAGGAGAATCACTTGAACCCGGGAGGTGGAGGCTGCAGTGAGCCAAGATTGCGCCACTGCACTCCAGCCTGGGCGATAGTGTGAGTGAGCCTCCATCTCAAAAAGAAAGTGATATGGCCTCTCCTTGGCTCTCTCTTGGGACACACCCAGGGGATTGCTCCCCATGAACTGCAGGAAAGACGTCTGGCTTTCTTGAAGCTGCCATGCTGAAATGAGCGATGCCCAAGGAGCACCCGCTGTTTGAGTCTGCCCAGCTCAGGTGTCAGACTGTAAATGAAGACGGCAGCCAGGTGGCACTGGCAGCACCGGCCCCTCTAACTGCACCCTCCAAGAGATCCAGAGCTCAAACCGCTCTGTGGAGCCACTGCTGAAATCTTACCCCCAGAAACCGTGAGACAGGGAATGATTCTTGTTGCTTCAAGTCTCTGAGTTTGGAGGTGATTTGTTGTGCAGACACAGATAATTAATACACCAGCTTCCTTCTGAGCATTCGTCATGTGAAGTAATAGGTCTCCCTTATTGCTTAAGCCAGAAGCTGGTGAACATTCTTGTAAAGGTCAGATATTAAATACTTGAGGCGTTCCACATCACACGGTCTCTACTGCAGCTATGCAGCTTGCTGTTGTGGCAGGAAAGCAGCCATTGGCAATGGCAATGGATAGACGTGACTGTATTCCTGTAAACCTTCATTGACAGAAACAAGGAGCCAGACCACGAGCAGCAGTTTGTTGAACCCTGGTTTAAGCCATTTTTGAGAGTTAAGTTTTCTGTTACTTGCAGCCCAAAACATACTCACAGTTACAACTATCCAATCAGAGAGCTCCAGGCAAAGGACAACCACAAAAGGCTCTGGGGTGTGTGCACAGTCTCAGTGTGTGCCGAGTTCTCTCTCTGGGCGTGTGCAGAGTTCTCTGGGTGTGTGCATGGGCTCTGGGGTGTGCGCACAGGTCTTGGTGTGTGTGCATAGGCATGGGAGCTGTGTATGGGTCTTGAGATGCGTGCGTAAGTTCTGGAGGTGTGCATGCATGACCTTTGGGGTTGTGTGCTTAGGTTTCTGCATATGTGCACAGGCTCGGTTGGGTGCACGGTTCTTGGTGTGTGTGCACAGCTGTGGAGTTGTGCACATGTCTGAGGATGTGTACATGGGCTCTAGGGCCTGTGCACAGGTCTGAAAATATATGTACAAATCAGGATGTTTACACAGGTTTGTGTATGTGAGCTCTGGGGGATGTGCATGAGCACACAGGTCTGAGTGTGTGGGGTGGGCTGTAGGGTGTGTGCACAGATTTGGGGTGTGCATGGGTTCTGGGGTTGTATGCATAAGCACACAGCTCTGGGGATGTGCGTGTGAGCTCTAGAGCTATGTGAATGGGCTCTGGGTTGTATGCAGAGGTCTGTGCGAGAACTCTGGGGTGTGCACACGGGCTCTGGGGGTATGTACACAGGTCTGTGTGTGTGTGAGAGCTCTAGGGTGTGTGCACAGACTCTGGGGGTATGTACACAGGTCTGTGTGTGTGAGAGCTCTGGGATGTATGCACAGCTCTGGGTGTGTGTGAGAGCTCTGGGGTGTGGGCATGGGCTCTGGGGGTATGTACACAGGTCTGTGTGTG